>LPNX011058978.1:91110-126960 GCA_001517045.1 Pseudotsuga menziesii | reverse complement strand
CTACAGTCTCCCTACTCACCTACTATTTCCTATGTCATGGATAGATAGATTTGTTTATGAATACTTCATGAATAGATAGATTGAACCATTATAGGCACTACAGGCATTCCAACTCAATTTCATTACATTATAGGAACTATAGGCACTAAAAGCAATATAAAGGGAGAGGATAGTTTGTTATTACATGAGTAAGAGAACATGTCTTTCATGGTGCATTTCACCGGTAGGGGTATATTTCCCTCTTACTATTGTGACTAGTCTCAATGACTATTCCTTTGGGGTACACACTTATAGCTTCTAAATGATTTTCTTTTCATTTCCAATTTCCAATAATTTTGTGTACATTCGAAATTGACCATAAAATATAAATTATAATAGACAAAAAAAAACTAAAAAATAATTGAAAATAATCAAAGAGATGATGCCCCTCTTCTCTTCAATTATTGTAGTGTTCTTTAATAAAATTCATGTTAAATTTTATTATAAAAAGATTAGATAGAAATACAAGATTAAGTTGTAAATTAATATTAAAGTTTTAATTTTTATTAGAATTATGCCTTTTAGGTTATACTAGAGTTGATAAAAAATAAAAAATTTAATTATGCCCCAAAATAAATAAAAAACTAAAAATTTTAATTATCAGCCAGAATAAGCCAGAAAAACAACCCAATATGTGAGATATGTTGTAATGTTCCTACCTAACAAAATAATAAAAAATAAAAAATTTAATTATCCCGAAAAAAAGGTTGGCCTTGCACATGGTTTCAAGGCCTCCTAAACAACCCATGGTTTTAAAACCATGTGCAAGGCCTCCTAAACCATATAAATAAAACCATAGCTTGTTTAGGAGGCCTTGGTTTTAAAACCATGTGCAAAGCCCTCCTAAACACATGGTTTTATTGTATATTGTATGTGGTTTTTAAATTATGGGACTATAAAAATATAATTTAAATTTAAATTATAATATAATTTAAATTTAAATTACACCTAGGGATATTTGATCCCTATAAGCCCTGGATAGAGCCTAGGATTTGGATCTCGACTGGTTTTAATCACAGCTTAGACTTCCTTATTATCTAGCTTAACATTTTTAGGGTTTGGGTTTAGTCTTAGTTATATAGTCAACATTATCAATTTCTTAGTTTTCCCTTGAAATGTGTTGTTAAAGGTATATTAATAAATCTTTATTAGTTACTCCATGAACCTTGATAAAGGTTCCTAATGTCTACATATCAAATGGAGTCTACTATTACCTTGGATACCACTCCTCAAACCTATCAACCCACAATTTAATAGAAGAGATTCTAAATATGTTTTTTTTTGTCAAAATGACATTTTTGAATCATGTAAGGTTCACAAAGAGATTACAGTATATAATAGCCCTTGTTTTTTTTCTAACCTTTTCACATTAATGTGGGATGGAATTTTGAAAAGATAACTATGGAAGCCCTCGCAATTAGAGTTTTACAACTTAAAAAAAGGTGACACATCCAATTCAAAAATTGAGGAGAAAGCATTCACCTCTGAGTTTGGATGAATTGTGTAGTTCGTTGTCAATATGCAAAAGGTGATTGAATGTATAAAGGTGAAAGTGACAGTTGAATTTTGAGCATCTCAAAATTTAAGGATTATCAAAGCTATAGCCTTATTAAATACTTTGCAACATTAAATATTATTTGCGGATACCATCAAGTGATTGATGAAATGTACAAAAGATAATGAAAGTGATGTGATCCAGTCATTGATGGAATCTACAGAGGTGAGTGAAGGTATGCCGTTGGAGTTTTACAACAAAGTTGATCTCATGCACTGCCATACATCCAATTCAATAATTGAGGAGGAACCAAGCAAGTCAATAATTGAGGAAACATACACGCGACATGTGATCCAGTCATTGATGGAATGTACAAAGACCAGTGAATGTGCGCCATTGGAGTTTTACAACTAGATGCACATTTTATTCAATCCACAGAATTCTTATGACACTTGAAAAAAAAAGTGACACATCCAATTCAATAATTGAGGAGAAAGCATTCACCTGTCACTTTGAGAGTTTGGAGAAATCAAACCGGACACTGTAAAAAAAAGGGACAGGCAGACCGGTGAGTTCTTTCTTGCTGAATTACGGGCGTGAAAAGAAACAAATGACACTCGGCCCATGTGACAATAAACTATTGACAGTGGCACTCTGCTGAAGAGAAGAATCCGGAGCGCGTGATTGATGAAATGGAGACAGACGTACGGGTGAGTTCTTGACGTGAAACGAATGACATGAGGCCATGCAAATGAGTAGAGTAGATTTTTATTCATACACACAACAACAACAAGAATGCATCTTTTAGTATCACAAGTTAGGACCACTTACATTTTGTAGTGTTAAAGATGGCTGTATTAGCACCACTTATCATGCAGCTATTTTAGCCAATACAAGATTCATCCATATCTCACTGAAACTTTCTAGATGCCTTCCATCTCTATGAAGACAAAGAAATGTCTTTTGGAAAGTATGATAAAGTGGTGCAAAGATATTATTTTCCACATGGATATGTACAAGTAGGATTGAATTATAATGATTTACACCATAAACACAACTTCTTGGAAAATGATTATTTTGTAAATAACTCAATTTAATTATTTATCTTTTGTTTTATTCATTCAAATAAATTATCAAGATTAATTTTGAATTTTTACACCATAATTACAATAAATTCAATTATTTATTTTTATAATACTTGAACAAATAAATTTCTTACAGCAATTATAACAAATCTAATTATTTATTTTTATAATATTTAAACAAATAAATTTTTGCACCACAATTACAACAAATTTAATTATTTATTTTTATATTATTTAAAAAACTAAATTTAAAAAATTTATTTATGAGGCTTTGCATAAGAAGCTTACAAGTTTACAAATTTTGCAAATAATTCAATTCAATTATTCATCTGTCATAAACTAAGCAAATCTATACCTAAGATTCTTAATATTGACCAATAACTAAAAACACATATTTTTAATTTAAAACTATAATAATATTTTATTTATCTTATTAAATTATTTAATTGGCATTAGTATCTATATTAAACTTTTAGCAAAGGCATGGGTCTTAGATTCATGGACATGGTGCTAAGTGCTTAATTGTCAATGGACATGCAAAAATATGATTTGATTATGATTATTTTAAATGTAAACACAATAGCGTCACAAATAATTATTAAATTGTAAAAATAATTCAATTTTTTTCATTCAAATGAATGCTAAAGACTAATTTATGAGGTTTGAATCACTCCCACAACAAATTCAATTATTTATCTTATATTATTTAAACAAATAAATTTATATGTTTCATTTAATAGGTTTTGCACCACAAGCACAAGAAATTCACAAATAATTATTTGAAAATAGCTAGATGAAATTATTCATTTTTAATATTATTTAACCAAATAAATACATAGGATTCTTAATATTGACTAATAATTAAAGAAAACCATTTTTATTTATTACTATTATAAAATAGTGATAGCGCTGATTTGAATTGATTATTCTATTAGGTATATTTTTATTCATCTTATTGAATTTATTAGTATCATTATTAGGTTTTCAGCACAAGGCGTGGGTATACGATTTCATTGAGGGAGGAAGCCTATACCTTGGTCCGTAAAAGAAGGTTTTAAGAATCTAGGACCAAGAAAGATGGTCACACACATGTCTTCTAAAGTGTATTCTTGTGGTATTCTTAGCCTCTATATGTGGGAATTGATCCCATTATAAAGTTTTGATTAGTAGTGATAGGTCTATCGTCCCTTGATATAGTTAAGAGAAGAAACATAGGCCTTGGGATACATGAAGTTTATCAATAATAATGTTGTGTTCAGTAAATAGACATGACTTTTTGAGATGACCCATGGACTTATAATAGGGATATAGGGGAGAATTTCATCAAATAAAACCAGGTACATGCCTTTGCTGCATAGACATGAACATGGGAGGAAACATATGCCTTGGGCATTAGAGGAAACCTGTAGGAATATTAGATTAACAAGTATACCTTGAAAAACCACACAAGACCTATTAAGGGTATCCTTGGCCTAATATTGGGGGTATCAATGTCACTAATAGGTTTTAAGAATTATATTGGGTTTCTAGGCCCTTCACATGTTTGAGGTGGGAAAACCAAGCCTTAGCCCCTAGTAAAATATTTTGGACATCCCACACCAAAAGAAACGCCTTAAACCACTACACATGACCTATTGGGGGTATTATTCAGCCCTAATTAAGGACATCAATGCCATTATGAGTTTTTTTCCTAGTTTATATGGGTCTCAAGGTTTTTTATAATGTCATGGGATTAAAATTAGGCCTCAGGCCTTAACGATAGCTTTCAAACAAACCCCTGAACTACAAGCATTACCCTTGCTATCTGAGTGTTGATATAATTGATGCTAGGCATGGGCCATAGAACCTTGGACATAGTCGTGGGAGAAATCACAAGACTTAGGACCTAAATGAATATCATAAACATCTCAATATAAGATAAATGACTCAAATAGTCACATATGAGATCACGCACTATGTAGGATATTGTTATCCATGAAGTGCGATATTGGTGGCAATATGCAGTTTTGTGCATTAAGAATTTTTCTTGGACTATTGTTGGGGAATAAATCGAGGGAATTATATACGCTAATATAAGATGATTTTAGGTAATGGAAATGATCAATCCCATCAACCATAAAATGTGACTATTTATAGTGGATTGTGATAAAATTTGGATAAAAACACAATCAAGGGATTTTGCATAGTGGGATGGATCTCAAGGCCTAAAGTTGGAGTCACAAGAAGAAATAAAGATCCTTATGTAGGTGTCATTTAGGGAATAAGACTTTGTATTTGGCCCTAAAAATACATTTAGGCATAAAAATCCATTAACAAAGCCTCAAAGCACCATGAGTGACTTCACATGGATATCCATGGTATTATGTATCTAGGTCTTGTGGCTTTTGGACCTTGGACATGGTCAATACAGGACAAGTCAATCTTGGGACCTAAAGGAATATTATAGGAATCCAAAGCTAAGAAGGTTTCCTCCACCAAACACACATGGCCTCATGAGAGTATCATTATCCTATGATTGATGATGTTGGAGCCATTATATGGTTTTGAGCAGTGTGTGCATGTGTCAAGTCCTTGGGAATGATGTTTCAATAAATAATAGGCCATGTTCTTTAACCTAAGGAAAGCATTAAAACATCCAAATCCATAAACAATGCCTCAAAGAATGACATGTGACTTAATATAGGTATATGTGATGCTATGCATCTAGGTCCTAAGGCCTTGGGGCCTTGAACATGGTTAGTGGATATGTGAATCTTGGTCCCTAAAGGAATATTCTAGCAATTAAGGGCTAAGAAGGTTTCCTTCACCAACCACATATGGCATCCTATGGGTACAATTGGCATATTATTGAATATGTCAGTACCATTAAGGTGGTTTTGAGTCGTATGTACATGTCTCAAGGTCTTGAGAATGATATTATATGGAAGAATATTGTCCCTTTAGACCTAAATAAATAATTGAAACATTAAAATCCATGAAATATGTCGCCAAGCACCACCCATGAGTTCATAGTAGTGTCCATGTTGCTATGTATCCAAGTCTTGGGGACTTGGAGCCATGGACATGGTCGAGATAGGAGGCCTAAACCTCAGGACCTAAAGGAATATTGTATCCATATAGGGATGACAAATTATGCTCAAAGAACCATACATGGCCTCTCAAGGCTATCATTGTCCTATGATTGAGAATGTTGATGTCATTCAGTGGTTTATAGTAGGATCTATGTGTCTCAAGAACTTGCAAATGATGTTCTAGGGAAGAACATAATGCCTATGTATCTAAAGAAACCATTAACAAATCTGAAGTCATGAATAATGCCTATTAACACCATGACTGAACTTGTAGGGATACTATTGCCATTAGGTGGATTTGAGCAATATGTATGTGACTTAGTAGCTTGGAATGACGCTCTAAGAAAGAAGACCATGACTTTATCCCTAAAGAAACCATCGAGGCATCTAAATCCATGAACGATGCCTCAAAGAACCACACATAACTTTGCAATGATATCCATGGTTCTTTATATCTAGGTCCTAGGGTCTTGGTGATTTCGACATGGTTAGTGGAAGATACCTAATCCTTGGGCCCTAAAATGTTTTCTAGCCATCCAAGCCTAAGAAGGTTTCCTACAGAAACTAAACATGGCCTTGTGAAAGTGTGATTGGCATATGAATGAGTATGTTTGTGCCATTAGGTGCTTTTGAGAAATGTATATGTGTTTCCAAGCCTTGGGAATGGCATTCTAGGGAAACTACCCTGCCTTTGGCTCTAAAGAAACCATTGAGGAATCTAGATCCAAGAAAAATTCCTCTAAGTACAACGCATTGCTTTGTAGGGGTAACCATGGCACTATGCATCCAAGCATTGGAGACATGGGAGAATCAACATGGTCATGGGAGATGACCTAAAACTTAGGTCTTAAGTTACTATATTATCCATACATAGCTAATAAGGTTTCCTTTAATATCCACACATCTCCTTTTGAGAGCATCATTGACTTGTGATTGAGGATGTTGGTTCCATTAGGTTGTTTTAAGTATTATGTACCTGTATTATGGCCTTTCGAATGGTTTTGTAATGAAGAATACAATGCATTTAACCCTAAAGAAATAATTTAGGCATATAGAGCCATGAATAATGCTATGAAGTGCCACAAATGACTTCGCATGAATATCCAAGGAACTATGTATCTAGGTCTTGTCGAATTGGGCCATTTAACATGGTCAATGGAGGAGACATGAAACTAGGGACCTAAAGGTAGTTTCTATATACCCATGGATAATAAGGTTTCCTCCACCAACCATAGTTGGCCTCTAAGGGTACCATTGGACTATGATTGAAGTTGTTAGTGCGATTAGGTGATTTTGAGAAATATGTGCATGTCTTAATGCCTTGGGAATGATGTTTAGTCTAAGAAGACCATACCTTTGACCCTAAGGATTCCATTTGGGAATATAAAGCCATTAATAATGTCATAAAGATCCACACACGACTTCAAAGGGTATCCATGGAATTATGTATCCAAGCTTGCATACTTGAGGGTGTTGTGCATGGTCAAGTGATGAGACCTATACCTTAGGCTCTAAAGGAATCTTCTCTCAATCTATGGCTAAGAATGTTGCCTCCACAAACCACACATGGCATCCTAAGTGTATGATTGGATTATGATTAAGGATGTCAGTTCCATTAGGTGTAGTTGAGTAGTATGTATGTGTCTTAGGGCTCAAGGGAATGATATTCTAGGGATGAATACCATGTGTTTTTCTCTAATTAAATTTTTGAGGAATTCATACCCATGAATAATGACTCAAGGACGCATGCATGACTTTGTATGGGTATTCATGGAACTATGTATCTATGTTGATAACCTTAGGGCCTTAGACATGCTAAGTGGATGACACATGAACCTTAGGCCCTAAAGGAATCTTTAAGTTTTAAAAATTAATATAAATAAATGATTTAGTTAAAAAAATTAAGTTTTGTTATTAAGTAAGAAAAAATAAATGTAATTGTTCTTATTAATAGTGAAATTCTTTATCAAGACATTTTATTCATATAATTTATTTATTTCTATATCTTTTTATGGATAACAAATTATGACATTTACATTAAATTTTAAATCAGATATATATTAAACTATTTAATCAAGAAAGTTTATTGATAAAATTGATTTATTTGTATATCTTTTTATGGATAACAAATGGCATTCACATTAAACTTTATATGACATTTATGTTAAATTCTATATACAAGCACAACCTTACTAAATATAGCAAAGTTGTGTTTTTTTTTACAATATTTGTTATTTTATGGTGCTTTACACTATATACAAATGTGCAATAATAATGATAATAATAATTAAAAATAAAAACCCATAATGACACAACAATACTAAATGTGGTATGGTTTTGCCTTTTGTTTTGTTTTTTAGCATTATTTGTTATTTTGTTAATTTTTAGGTCATATATGCATGTATTCAATATTTATATTTATATAGATGTATTAATTTTAATTTGGCTTTTTGCACCACACTATTTCAGTCCATGCCGGATTAATTTTTGGTGTTTTGCACCACAAAAGCTCAATCCACCTAGGGTTGATTTGGTGGTTTGCACCATACACCATGGACTGTCATGTATTCACTTAACACCAAAACTAAAATCTTTTATAAACTCCACTTTTATACCATAAATATTAGTGGCACTATTATATCCCCACATTATCTCCACTTGAGCACCACTATTTGAAAATTGGGGATTTTCTAAATCCTTCACAAATAGTGGTGCTATTGTGGGGCTAAAATGTCATTTTTCTTGTAGTGATACTTATGACCGGCTTGGAATTTCAAATTTATTCTCTTCGTCAAAAGGGTTTTGTATTTTTTATGTCTTTCAGTTTACTTTTTATATAGATTCCTGAATGTTAAATTGCTTTGCATTTTTATATACATTCATGAATGTCAAATTGCTTTGCATTTTTATATAACTTATGATTATTCTAAATATGATAATTTTTTGTTACAAAATATTTGTATTTTTAAACTAAAATAATTATAATTTAATTACACCAATATGTCTATTATTACTCAATAACTCCTTATTAAATAAAAAATCTATACAAGCTCATATTAAACTTGCAGCCTACTTAGTACTGCCTATAGCTACCAAACTCAACTACCACACTTGAAAGCATTAAATCCAACACTATGGTACCATATTATTCCTCCTCGAATGTCACACCCTTCGAGACCCTCGAAAGTGCCAAAAATTTATGACGGGTTATTGACAAAACCAAAGGTCAATTTGACAGTTCTCATTTTCCTACACAAGTAGAGATTGACATATGACCAATAATCTTACATGTCAAATAAGTTCAAATTTGAAAATACCTTTCTGTGGGAGGTCGAATTCTAGGCCTGCTTATGACCCGTCACTAGACCAAACCCATCCCTCCAGAGCCTATCCCCAGGTCTAATGTGCAATTACTTAGTATTTCATAAATGTTTCCATTAGAGATCAAGTAATCATAATCTTATTAATATCATATCATTGGTGCTTTCACAGGTAGTCATATTGGTTGGTGGAGCCCTATGTAGAAAAAATAATAAAATTCTTCGACTTTTCGGGCTAAGTAGCGCAACCCATCTTCAGGAGGAGATACTCATGTTTCTCACACAATATTTGCTGCCAATCATTTGTTGATAATGCTTGTAACCCTAAAATTAAAAGGTAATTCTCATGTCGGCCCATTAAGGCAAAGCATTATTAAATTTTTTTTTAGCATCTTTAATCCGGTTAATAATAGGAGCCCAAGATTTGCTTAATTTCCAGCCATCATCACGGTTGAGATTATTTGGGTGTTTTTTTATTTCTATAGCCTCTGTGACCCGTCTCATTGTGTAATGCTCGATATTGACGATAACTTTCACATTTTCAAGGCAAATAAGGTGTTTAGAAGCTATTGAGTGTTAATAAAGCTAGAGTTGATATAAATTTATGCTATTAAAGTAAAATAGCTATAATTTACTTAATTATTAATTAACTAGCAAAGTGTAACAAGTGTACAACAGGGATTCATTTCATGGTCTTCTTATCTTGTTATGGTTAAATGCATCTTGATTAAGATTTAAATAAGATTTAGTTAAATTATGGTTAAAGAAAAGGGTAACAATATGGGTGTTCACTAGCCACTTTACTTGTGGTTGTGCTAGTTTAACAATACATGATCCAATATATTTTCCACTATAATTGTAAATAATAACATAAAAGGTTGCATTCATTAACTAATCAAGAAATAAAATGGTTATTACAAAAACCTAATATCTTAGTCATAGTTTTATTATAAAATTAATATTACATGATTCAATATATTTTCCATTATAAA
Organism: Pseudotsuga menziesii; assembly: GCA_001517045.1. Classification (NCBI taxonomy): domain Eukaryota; kingdom Viridiplantae; phylum Streptophyta; class Pinopsida; order Pinales; family Pinaceae; genus Pseudotsuga; species Pseudotsuga menziesii. Next base: position 116,958 of record LPNX011058978.1, on the reverse strand, counting down.
TAGACAAAAGATTAATTAATTAATTAATTAATTAATTGTGAAATAATATATTTATTTTTGATATATATGTCTAAGTTATATAAGGTTTTACATTGTGTATTAATCTATCCTTTTCTTTTTGAATATATTTTTCTTGTAAATTTATCTGTTTGATAACTATTTATAAAAAGATTTATTTCATATCTATGAATATTTAGATAAAATTTGATGAGTAAAATTTGATGAAATCTTTGAACTTTGTGAAAGTTAATTTGAAAATACTTTGTCGATTCATTCTAATGGTGGAAGTGTAGGGTTTGGTGAAATGGCGATGAAAGAATTTTTTAGGGTTTCTGGTTTCTCCCGTCGATGATGGCTTCATGGGTCTTTATTGGGTCTGGTAGGCCTAGCTATGGTCTTGGAGTCAAACTCATATGCTCTCAGTCTAGTACCAACCAGGATACCAAAGTGGGAAGTTCTAGTTTTTCTTTTAAATTTCCATAGCTAGTTTATTTACCGATTTTATTATTTTTTGTTTGGTTTCTCTGATCAGTTCAGGCCAAAGTCCTCGTCGCTGGTCAGCTGGGATGGCCACTGGTACTACGCCTGTCCCATCAGTCTTGAAGACGAGCCTTGGTTTCTCTCCTCCATCTGACACGTTGAATGGACGTGTCTCTTTAGGATCTGGACAAAGGGGTGATGTTGCTAGAGCAGATAGCCCTTGTAAAAAATTAGGAAATGCCATTTTGTCCTGCAAAAAAGAGGCCGAGACAGTTAGGTTTTCCCAATAGCTTAGATATGAAAAGGTGCAGAAGGGTAAGTTATTGTGTGTTCTGGGAAGGGATGTAACCATGGATTTGGTTTCATCCCTCACCTTATGCTCAGTGGTGGAAAAAATGGAGTTTGTGAAGATCTCCATGATTGAGCTATTGGAATGAATACGTGAACAGTGAAAACCTTTCATTCAAAACATTTCCATGGTATTAGCATTGGTTAATGGGTGGTTCGTTTTCCATTTCCTATCTGAAGACGATAGGTTGGAGATGGAGGAGTGTTTCTAGGTGTATGGTCAAGGGTCTCTCATTCTATCCTGGTGGAATGTGGATTTTGACCCACTCACTACTAAACTCTCGAAGAGACATTTGTGGGTGGTTTTACCTGGCTTCCCTTTATTTCGCTGGAATATAAAGGGTTTCCGAGTAGTGGTGAATTCTATAGGTAAATTTATCTAAATTGAATATTGTCATCTAATGAGTTTTGATAGAAAAGTGCCTTAGGTCCTCGTGGAAATGGAAATGGAGAATGGGCTACTAGAGGAATTGAAAGTTGTGTGGGAATGGGGTACCTTTGTGCAAAAATTGAATTACTGGCGGGTACCATTTTGATGCCATCGCTGTCATGGTATGCGGCATTCAAAAGATTTTTTCTCTTCTCATTGACAGGAAGAGCCCCTTGTCTTGAAACTTGGTGATTCTGAACTAGAGCTCGCTGATGGTCTCAACTTCCCCTTTTCATTAGATCACTCATCACGTGCTTCTTTTGTTGGTAAGTTTGATAACATTGTTCCTAGCCTCTTAAAGTTCTTGTCCGTTGATGAGCTTTTAGATTTTCTTTTGGTAGAGGGTAATTATGGTTTGGCTGAGAAAAAGGTGTGTTCTTTGGGTTAGGTGGATGATCCTTCTAAAGTCTTGGTTGAGGAGGATATCGGTCATGAGGAATGAGACACTTATGTTTTAGATGTCCCTCAGTCTATTATACTTTGTCCCCCTCTGGAGGGACCTATCTTCAATAGTTCGGATTTTCCCCCTTTTTCTAGGGTTTCAACTCACCTTCCTCTAATTCATATTTCTTCCTCTCATGTGGAGGACCATTCTTCTCCTCACTGACCAGTTAAGAACTAATGTGGGGATCTTTCCCTTGAAAACCTTCTCAACTATTTTTGAGGGTGTGGATATGATTGTTATAGCCTCCATTCGAAGACCTAATTTTTCTGTCTGTAAACCTAAGAAACAGGGAAAAAATAAAACCAAATAAGTTTTGTGAGTTAAGATGAGGGTTTAGTTCTTTTGTGTCAAAACCCTAGGATATCATCACTATTCCATATAGGTCTCCCTAGGGAGTTGGATTCTTCACTAGATGTTTATGACCAGGCTCTTAGAGGTTCACCAACCCTTACTATTGTTCATAAATGATCATTCTCTCTTTAAATATTAGAGAGTTAGGAAATAGACCTAAAAGAGTTTCCTTGAAGTTATTTTTAGACAATATGAAACCTTGTTTTTTACTTTTACAAGAGACTATGATAGATGCAGGGTCTTCTTGTGATTATTTTTTGAAATTAAGACTGTCTTGGTGTGCTTAAGGTTGGGACTCTAATGGTTTGTTAGGTGGGATGTTGGTGTATTGGAACCCCCAAATGGCAGACCTTAAGGCCTTTATTACAACTACTGGTATTATGGTAGAAGGACACATTTTAGGTTAGTTGAAGGTGCTAATGATTCTCGACATCTATGCTCCTTATAGCAAAAGACATGAGTTTTGGGAAAATATTTTTCAGTCTGGTTTATTGGATGATAGATTCATCATCGTTGCTAGAGACTTAAATCTCATGTTATCCATGGATGAAGTATGGAGTACTGGTAAAATTGAAAACCCTATATCTAAGTATTTTATGACTAAAATTGAAGAGATGAAGTTGGTGGACATTGTTCCCAACGTTTTGTGTCCTACCTAGTCAAACAAAATATGTGGGGCTACAGTTATAGCTAAAAGACTGGATAGATTTCTCCTAGGTGAGGATCTCTGCGATGATTTTGGAAAGTATAGATCTTGGTCACACTCTTTAGGGATATTTGATCATAAGGATGTTTTACTGCAAGTTGATTTTGATAAAATTTTAGTTAAATATCCTTTCAAGTTTTACTCGATATGGCTCAAGGATCAACAATTCTACAATTTTGTTAGAGAGCATTGGAAAAATTTCTCACAACTCCACTATTCTTCAGTGATGTATGGCTTGATTGACAAGTTGTTTAAATTGAAATATGAAGTTCAAGTATGGGAGAGGATAAAAAATGCTGAAACGATGAAGGAGCCAGAGGAGAACGGTTCTGAAATACAGTCCCTTACAAATTGTGGATGATCTCTTCTTCTCTTTTGATAGGAAAGATAGACTTCGGGACCTAGAAACAAAACGAAGTATTATTCTTAGGAAAAAAGGAGAGACTTTACGCCAGTAAAGTAGAGAAATTTAGCTCTAGTCAGGGGACAATAATCCAATTTTTTTTCACAATTTCGCTAATCAAAGAAGATTGACAAACACAGTGTGGGAAATATGTTTTGATAAGGATATCTCACGATAAAAATCTATCAGAAGCACTAATGTTGATCATTTTAAATCTTTGTTCTCTCAACCCTAAGGGCTCAATCTAGTGGACCAGATGAAAATAATCCAAAATTTTCCTCGTTATTTTGAAGAGGATGATTGTCTTACTATTGGTAGGTCGGTGACCATATCGTAGGTTAACAAAAATTTGAAGTTGTTTGTGAAGGGCAAGAGTCCAGGCCTTAACGGCTGGACGGTGGATTTCTATAGTCATTTTTTTGATCTATTTGGGCAAGAAATTACAGAGGTGGTTGAAGAATCCTGGTCTCAAAGGAAAATCAGTGAGATATTTAACTCAACTTATCTTACTCTCATACCCAAGAAGGACCATCCAGATTCCTTTAATGATTTTCGTCCTATATCTCTCGATAACTTACCCTACAAACTAATATCCAAGATTAATGTAGAAATATTCAAGCCGTTTCTAGGAAAGCTTATCTCTGAAGAACAGTTTGCATTCTTGTCGGATAGACAAATCACTGATGTTGTAGGTGTAGTTCAAGAATGCTTACATTCAGTCAAAGTTCAAAAAAAGACTATTTTTTTTTCTTAAATTGGATTTGATGAAGGCATATGACCGAGTGGATTGGTATTACCTAAGATTAATTCTGATCTAAATTGGTTTATCTTTGGACATGGTGGAGTGGATTATGAGTTGTGTTTCTTCAACTAGATTTGTTGTGCTTATCAATGGTGTTCCCTCATCAAATTTCAAAGGTAACAGGGGTATTGTAATGCCCCGGTTTTGACCCCGTTGCACTAGATGTATATGATGTATATATATTGTAATGATCATGGTGTGGAGCTAAAGGCCAAGGCCCCACCATTGATCGATAATGCTATGTTTTGGATTTAAATGGTCATCGATGGTATCTCGGGGCATGCGGCATATATTTTGAGTTTATCACCATGTAAATATGCATCTATAATTAAAATGAACACAACCAGCTATGGTCGCGGCAACTAAATCGAATGGGGCATGATTTTTCCAAGGGTAAGGATGTGGGGAAATTCTCCCACTTTAGCCAATAAGGGAAAATACCCATGTGTCTTCTTTCTTGTTTTTACCCAACCACTTTCATTGAAGAAAGACTGCTGGTGGTTGAGGCAGTTATTGCATGGAGTGGGAAGAGTATGGGCAACCAAATTCGAATTGGGAAGAGAACCATTTTTGAAAAACGTGTTCTGACTTCCTTGGCAAGAAAAATGCCCAAAAACGTATGCCATTCTGCTATGCATCCACGTTTTTCACTTTCCTCACCATTCTCCTTCACGTTGGGGGCTTTTGGGAGCAGTTGGAGTTTTTCCTGTGTTTTTTACTTCCACGTTTTGGCTGTTGGCTTCATTTTTTCCCATGGCTGGAAGGTCGTTTTTGTAGTGCTGGGGATTGGGTTGTTTTCCTCACGATTTTGGAGCTGCTGGTGCATTTTCCATTCATGATTTTGTCTGCTCCTCCTCACACACAGCAAGCTGGGAGCCGTTTTGCTGCTATTGCCCATGATTTCCTGTAGGGAGCCATTTCACGCTCAAGAACTGGGTGCAGTCTGTGTAAATTTTTCTTTCCCACTTACTTATTTGCCCTGGACGGACTGCTAATTTCCTTGTGTTGGAATTGTGTTGCTGTTGTGCTGGGAAATTGTTTTAAATTCGCTTGAGAGTCATTTTGGCCACGATAGGGCCAAGAATGACTCAGGAATTGTTTTCCGGTTTAAGCTGTAATAGCTAAATTGGTTGCCTAAGTGCAATGGTTGGTCTTTGGACTGTGTGAGGAGTAAGGATTTTGGCTTGGTTGCTTGATAAACCTGGTGCTAGAAACCAAACAGATAGAACTAGAGGGATGGCCTTCTTCTTCATCACCCCTGAATAGCACTGGAAGGGAATGCAGGGCCTGAGGGACTGTGTAGCAGAGAAGGGATTGATTCCTTGTGTTGGGTGTGGATGGGTGTTCTAGAGGTCAGGCTAGTTCTGGTGTAGGTGTTCTTGGCTCTGTGATGAGCTCACCAGCTTAGCAATTTTCCTTCTCCAGCTCCTTAATGGCCTGATAAACCCAACTAAGTTGGCTTGGCTATGTTTTGGTTATCTTTGGCTATGTGTCAGTCTGCTAGTTCGCTTGTTCCTTGGAGAATCATGCCCAGCTCGGGGGTGGCAGCGTTGCTGAGAGATTGATGAGCATGCTAGCATATGGTTGGGTGGAACATTGCAGCGACGTAGCTGGTTGCGGGTCGAGTTCATCATAAGATAAGTGATCTTGTTTACTTTGCCTCTGCAATCTAAATTCACTGTTAAGGAAATTGATGAACATGTGAATGAATGCTTGTTTAAATGTATGATGTTCCCGCTGTGTATGTTAACTGAATGCTTGTAGGAATGCAATTGATTCCGCTATGTATGATAAACAATTATATATGTGCATGTTTTTCTTCAATGCATTCCATTCTAGCATTCTGTTTAGGCAATTTTTATGTTTGTATATGTCAATGGGATGTTAATCCATGGTTAACCTCATGGGAATCACGTCCTCCTTGCTGGTCAGAGGCATGGGGACGTGACAGGTATTTGACAAGGCTGTCTTCTTTCTCCATGTTTGTTTATATTAGCAATTGAAGGACTTATCCTTCTCATTCATCAGCCAAAGACCCAAACAAAATTTTTGGGTCTTAAGGTCTCTAGGGGGTTATCTATTACCCATCTTATTTTGTTGATGACATTGTCATTATTGGAGGTGGATCTTTCGAAGAATGGAATCGCTTACAGTTGTTATTATTGAGTTTCTGCAAAGCTTTGGGACTAAGGGTAAGTGAAAAAAAGTCTTTTCTCTTACATTCCTCGAAGGAACATTCCTTAAAAGACTCTTTGTTTCCTTATAATGCTAGTATTATTGAGGAGGGATTCATATATTTGGGATTTCTCTTAAAACCCAATGGTTATGATCCCAAATATTGGGAATGGCTATTGAAGAGTATTATTCAAAAAATCAATAGCTGGTCTTTTCGATATCTTTCTCTGGGTGGAAGGTTAATCTTGGTCTCTTTAGTCCTACAAGGTACTCTTGTGTACTAGAGGTCTTTAATTTCTATCACTTCCACAATATTGACAAGGATCATAGCTAATATTTTCCATTTTCTATGGCCGGGTAGTTTGGAGTAAGTTTGGAAATTTTCATCTGGCATCTTGGGAAATTTTATCTCTTCCTTGAGATCTTGCTAGGTGAAAAATAATGCATCTGGATTTGTTCAAGTCTTCCTCATGTGCCAAAAATATATGGAGGCATTTATTCAGTATTGGTCTATGGGGAAAACTTATAAAATAAAAATATTTTAAAGGCCTTGACCCCATTTATTGGCTTAGAGATTGCACAGTTTTTAAATCTGTTGTTTCGACCATCTGGAATAGGTTAGTAAAACATCTCCCAATCATTTTTAAGGATTTGAGCTGGCAGGTTGGTAGGGAACTTCAAATTTATCTAGGATTGACCCGATCTGTGGGTTGCGGGATAAATACTTTATCTCCCATGATCTAGTGTTGGAACTTCTCTGACAAAATATCCATGTGTTGAAAGATGTCCATTGATATTCTTGTAATAATATCTCGATTGATTCCATGGTATTGGGGCTGACAAGAAGGATTGCTAAGGAATGGGACTTGTACATTTCTTATCTCAATCAACATAATACCACTCTTTCTGCTAAATCTGACAAGCTAGCTTGAGCATCCAATGCCATAGAATGACAAGTGACTGTTAAGTTAGCTTATCATTCTATTATCATGAATAACAACAATTTTGAGATTGAAAGGTGGATGCATTGGCTGTGGAAAGGGTGTGTCCCTTTAAAAATTAAATTATTCTCCTGGTTGTGTTTGAAAAACAAGATTTTGACTTGGAAGGTCTTACAGGGAAAGGGCTTCTATGGCCCATGAAGATGTTCTTTGTGCCTTATTAAGGTTGATTCGATTTCCTGTATGTTCAAAGACTATTTTTTTTCTTGATATTTGGTTGTTACTTATGAATTTATTTAAGATTGAGCATAGATGGGATGGTTTTTTGATGAAGGACAATTTTCTAAATTGGTACAAAATAAAGGATCATTTCTGTTATCTCCTAGTTTTTGTGATGTGGGAGGTCTCGAAAGCTAGGAATGCTTCCATCTTTTCAAATATTTTGCAGAAGACTCATGTAATTTATTTGAAGATTTTAACAACTTTCTTTGAATGGAGTAAAATGTTTTTTGTTAAAAGGCAAAGATGTTGCTCTTTTCCTTCTCTTTTGTAGGAGCACCCAGTAGGTTTCTTTGACAGAGAAGCTTCAAATGGTGGTTGTGGTGTTGTCTTCGTTATAAAGCTCGGTGAAGATAAATTTATTAAGGGTTGGTTAAAGGATGGTGTTGGCACAGATACTTGTGTGGAAGTGGTTGGGTTATGGAGTTTACTCTTCTTATGTGCTAAATCTTGGGGTTTCAAAGATTTACAAGTTTTAGGTGACTCCCAAGTTATCATTAATTGGGCATTGGGTGAGGCCCAAGTGAAGTCTTTGGATCTCAACCACTGGCTAGAAAATACCAAAAGCTTGATGAGAGATTTAACTTTGTTATCTTTCAATCATGTTTACAGAGAACTAAATGTTGAAGCACATACTCTGTGTAAGCTCACTTTGGGCACTATAGATGATAGAATCCATTTTTTTTTGCAGGATCTTGTTTCAGAACTGGTCACTTGGTCCTTTTCAATTAGCTGCTTTGATTTAAGCTTTCTATATGTAGGAGGATGTAAGATGTAAAACAAATTTTCTGATGAATTTCCTGTATGTATTGGTTTTTTATGAATAGTCAGAATGAATATGATAGGGTGGGATGGAAGTAACAATCAAGTTTTTTCTAGCACAAATCTTGTATATAAAGACCTCCTTTCTTAAACAACTTTTCTTTAATAAAAATTTGTTTTGTATTAGTGAAAAAAGAATTATTTACTATCTATAAGTATAGCCATAAAATAAAACTTCATAAATATAAAAACAAAATTAGTTATTTTATCTATTTACAATTAGTCACTAACTACACTTGGTTTTTTTTTCTTGTTGAAAAAAAACTACAAGTTAAATAACTTTATTCATTTTAAACGTCATGGAAAAAAGAGACGAAATAAATGTTTTCCACCGTTCCCTTTGCATTTTTTTGTGTTCGTCTTATGTTGTAATTACACCAAAGGTGTTATTTATAGGGTTTCTCTTCTCAAGGTTTCGTCATCATTCAACATTTATTACACTGAAATTTTTATTTAAGGTGTTGACTTGACTTGGAATCTCAATATAATCCTGATTGGTTGGACGGGAGTTTGATACAATTAATTTTGCGTTACCTAGCTCCGATTCTGTGTAGTTTAAGGCGTTGAGTTGACTTGGAATCCAAAAATAATCGGTTGGACAAGAGTTTGATACAATTAATTTTTCGTTAACTGGTTCTGATTCTTATTCATATTATTATCATAGATTTCCATCAATCGAGATCTATGGTGACTAGGAAGATGTTGCAGGGAGCGAGGACGCCTCCTCTAAAGATTTGTAGGGAGTCTCACAAGATTCTGAAGCCTACGCTTGCAATTCCATGTGTTCCATCGATGGCGAATGTCAACATGAACAGATCATCATAGCCAGTAATAATAACCTACATGGAGTCTCCTAAGATCACCCACGTTAAGGCCTAGTGACTCTAATATTTGTCTGCTCCTCCTTTCACATAACCAGCTTGAAGTACACAACACAGGATGAGGAACTTCACTATGGACACAAGATATTGACCATAGTATTTTTCTACCGAGGGAGAAAAGATAAACTGGGTCTCTTTCGGAAATCCACGAACGTGGTCACTGAAATAGAATATAGGCATCTCAGGTTTTCCAATCTTCCTCTTGGTCGTATCAGTCCAATAATGGCGTTGGAAAATGGAGGGATGAATAAACATAACCATCAACATAGGTGTTTTCGATATCATGGAAGCCCCCAACTTTCCACGACTCCTGCCATTAATTAGATTCACTGCATTTTGAACTACGAATCTCATGATAATGGAGTAAAACATTTTTAATATGTACCTGTCCTTCCTTTTTTTCAGACATCTTTGCAATGATGCTTTTCTTGGTAATATTGATATAATGTCATGATCAAAACTAAATTAAATAAAAACATTTAACTCACTAATGATATTAAGATTTGAATTTTCTTTACGCTTGATTGATGATTGCTTGATGATCATTTTAACATTTCATTATCATTGTAATTTTAAGCTTGATGATCATTCTAGCATTTTCATTATCATTGTATAAACTTTAATATAAACACATTTTATGATTTCGAAATAATGGACGATGTGTATTTTCGGCTAACACCTATCTTTCGAGGAAAGGGTAACCTTCTTTTGTTCTCTTGGAATAATATGTACAATTTATGCCATAATCTGCATAATTTATGTTCGCATAATCTATATAATTTATGTTGGGTTCAATGTATTTTTTAAGGATTCTAATATTATACTTAAGTATAGTACACTAGTAGAAAATGAGAAATTAATGACTAAAAAAATGACTAAAATCAGGCTATAAACGACTATTTTTGAGTCGGTGACTAATAGTAGCAAATTACCACTATCTTATAGCTAGTCGTATTTCACTAGTCATTAATAGCTTGACTTAATAGTCATTGATTTAGTCATTGATTTGGTTATTGATAGACAATGCTTTAGTCATTAATAGTCAATGATTTAGTCATTGTTTTAGTCATTGATAGTTAATGATTTAGTCATTGATTTAGTCATAGATTTAGTCATTGATTTAGTCACTGAGTTAATCATTGATTTATTCGTTGATTCAGTCACTGATTGCAACCATTAATGACCAAATATACGACTAAATAAACTACTAGATGTTAACATATTAATGACTAAGCTAAATATGACTAAGATACGAGAAATTAGCTACTAATAGTCGTATATATGTGAATTTAGTCGTTTTTTTAGTCACAAATTTATGATAGGGCACAGAGGAATCGAACCACAAACCTCCTGCCTATAATTAGGCAGGTGCTCTACCATTGAGCTAGCACCCTTTAAGAAGTTGTTATTGCTTGACAATGATGATAAGTTGCTCCCAGTAAGTGTCCTCAACTCCTTTTCCCTCGTTGATAAGTTGCCTGTGAAATAGCATAGTCAGTGATTTTCCAAGAGATGCACGATACAAATACATGAACTTTCAAATTGAAATTTCTTGAAATAACTCACACCAGTGACATGTTCCAGCTTTATACTATATGACTATGCAGCTGCAAGTAGCCAGCAGTACCAATTGTTGAAAAGATTCAACAAGAATCACAATTCTATTCTAAAATTGTGGATCCCACTATAGGAAATTAAAATTCTTACATAAGTCATTGTAATATGCACAAGTTCAAGAGAATAATATGCATTCTATATATCCAACATGAGATAATATTCATGACCAACAGATTAACTGGACCTTCCCATTTGATATGCAAGAAATAGATAGTATCTACTTCTATCGAATCTTAGACCTGAGATACAATTTCTCATCAAAACAGATTTGCCAATGTCCAAGAGAATATAATAAGAGTCTGATTGGCTAAAGAACTGTGGCTTTAAGATCCTAGTTGTTTGGGGTCTTCACATTATTTCACTGTCATCCTATTTATGTAGATCTTGGAATCCTCTTCTACCTCCAATCTGGAGAAACCCTAAATTACGGCTAATCTGAATCTTGTCCAACAAGTCTCTGGCATCTGCCAAGTAATAAAACCTATCTCAAATTAACAAGATAAAAGAATAGACTCCCCCCCCATAGATCCAATGGATTCTTACACATATGGATCTCCCCATATTGCTTTTTGAGGCTCTGTTAAAATTGAGCTTCAGAGGCCCCTCTCTGGGAGGCTTCCAATAACTATTTGGGCTTTTTTTGCCCATTCTTTCATTACACTTGGTTGTAATTTAGTATCAGGCTTTCATCAAAGAAGGATATTCTATTTCTATTTTGGTAGAACTCAAGCAAATGTCTCTAAGGGCAAGTTGGCACTGGAAAATTAAGGTAAGCTGTGAAGAGGCTTTGCACTGCATTTTTGATCTTTCTGATAAGCACAACTGTTAAACAGTTTTCATTAGGTCATATAGTTCCAAACATACCTCATTATCAACTACTAAATTTTTAATCTTAATATATTCCTTTAAAGATATTATGCATTAATTATTCTTCAGGCAGAGGGTTCAAAATGGCCCTAATACAGGTTGGTAATGCAAACCCTTCCTTTCTGTTTCCTGAGATAATCATCAATTATTCTTTGAATGCATCCCTTTTCTATGGGTATGAATGACAGTATCCATTTGTTCAATCAATTTGGCTCGAAACTGAAACAACTACTTCTTTTAAACAATTTTTGCAAGGGCAACTGTAAGCCTCAACAAGTTGTAACAACAAGATGGAAAAATGAAAGTCTAGGATTTCTTCCATCCTTTGTCACATGTTCAACCAATTCAAATCTTAAACGATGATATATTTCAAGTAACTCCTACAAAAGAAAACAATGGTGGATATAGCTCACCATTGAAACTACCATTTATTATTACTTTAGCCTTGTCATACTTTGTATGAAAAAATAACCTTTGGTTAGAGGCCCAGAAATTAAAGTAATGACAGTTGATATCTGAGATTATGTAGTCTACGTTTTTTCCATGATAGCTATAAGCAACCGAATGACTTGAATATTTCTGTCTATTTTTTTGCTTGTTGGTGAAGAAATCGTAATAAGAGTGAAAACTGTGACCTGATTTTGGGGCCATGTGTGGAACTGAGTTTTTGGTCTCAGATCAACTGTATAAAGTATAGAGGAATCATAAAACCTTAGCAGAAAATAGAGCAAAAATAAGAAAGACTAGAGAGTATCGGACTAAAATCAACACAAATATACATGAGCGTGTAATGCTAATTTTATGAAAAATGCAAATGCAAATGTAAAGGTTAGGTGAAAATTGAAACCACCGTAACCTCCCCGGGGTACTATAAACATGTGATGTGCAATGTTATAAGTTATAACTTATATTTGTGGGAGAGATGCTATATTCAAAGTCGAGCCAGATGACAGGACTGAAAAGATTTAAACAAATTAAATAAATTGAGGATATATGAAGGGTAAGTTTGACGTGAATGGCTAAGTTCTTAACTTCAAAGTTTATGAAATCAAATCAAGTCCATTTTCAACTTAAAGTAGCTGTTTTGAAAGAGAAACTATACACACAAATATGCAAGCAGCTTTAGGAATATCCAAGAAGTACTTGACCAGTAGATAATGAAGTACATGTACCCAAAATTTACAGATCCATAGAAAAAGCTCAGACATTAAGGAGCACAAGCAGTCAACATTTTCATGCCTTCCTGGGCATAGAAGAACCTTTATTGTCCAGAATGACATTGTTGCTGGTGTCAGACTAAGAGACAATCACATGTCAGAATCTCATTTTGCAAACACACCTGCAAGTTGCCTATGTCTAGTAGTGAGTTGAGACAGGACATGACCTGATGTGTATTTAACCATGGTATACAATATAATGACAGTGTTGAGTAGAGAAAAATTGAATGTTTAATATTTATAGGGTTTAACTTTATCGCATCAAGAAAGTGGTTATGGCAGAGCAGGAGGAATAAAACATGATTTAACTCTGTATTGGGAAATGAAGTATCTTATAATCAGCAATATTATTTCAAGAGGGACAAATGCCAGGACAGTTAGTGATGAAGCACATGAGCATTTCTGACCCATCAAATTGGGCACTAGTCTTGACGCATAGTCTGTAAGTGGCAAAAAGGGCATGGTAACTTGATTTCTCAGATTCAGTGCCTAGTTTTTTTATTTAGATGGATGTGATACCATGCAAATGCATTAATATCTGTTATGCTATAAAATCTCAAGATCAGAGTTTGGGATGATGTGGAAGCCCACAGGATCATAATACCCATGAGACCAACAGATTAACTGGACCTTTCAATTTGATAAACAAGAAATACAGTGTCTACTTCTATTAAATCTTGGACCTGAGATACAATTTCTCCCCAAAACATATTTACCATAAGAGAATCCTTATAATTTATAAATTGTTAGAGATAGAGGTATCTCGGGATGCCCTTCATGTGGTGCTTCCTAGCATGGAGGCACATTAGCATTATGGGCAGGAGTGTGGAGTATGAGATGCTCTCTACCAGGAGTCATGGATCCAGTGGTGGAATCATGCATAGGTATCAGTTACCTGTGACAGTTGAAAGCGAGGTGTGCCAGGAGAAGCAGCTGGACAGAGTGGACTCATCCATAGGTTTCTGTATGGGATGAAGGTGATGGTGGTAGCCAGGAGAAGCAGCTGGACAGAGTTTCACAGGAAGATATTCTTTCTCTAGAAATGCAAAGACTGTCAGAGTTATGCTCATTTAAAAGAGATGAGAACAATAAAAAATCCCTTTATTTTTTGCCCCAACAATCTGTAAATTTCCAGCAAAGAAATATTAATTTCAGATTGATTTTTAGATCCTTAAACCCTCATTTTCAATTATTTATTTTATCTAACTTTCTATATAACAGATCTGTAATTTTCAGGATATAAATTGAACTTTCAGATCTATTTTAGCCTAAGAATATCTATGTTTAATCATTGTTTAAAATATGTGTAAATCTGGAATTTACTTGTTACAATTCAAATTAGAACCAGATTTACCCTAAGTCCATTTACCCCTTTCTCTCCTTGAATACACCCTGGACTTACATTGTTGTCAAGATTCCCCCCTTTGAGCTAGATAGGAGAGCTGACCTAAACTGAGAGATAATACTATCAAGGTGACAGTGGGTAGTTTTTCTTAGTCACCCATGAGTTCTCACATGTATGCTTGGGACTTTCACATTGAGAGAGAATGTAGGAGGTAAAAAGTTGGAAACAGAACCAATTTAAAATGTCGGAGAGAGTTATTGAGGTGATAGTGGGTAACCTCTATGACTTGTTCTTAGATCTTCACCTTGTGAGTTTGGACTATAACGCCATAGGTGAGGGTTTTAAAAGAAACAAGTACAAAATTGGATGATATCCTCATCATCAGTACTAATAGGGCAGAAATATAATCCGAATAACTATTTTATAAACAACCACAACCACAAACATTATTTTCAAAGGATCCTGGGTGCATTCTCATTGTTATTAGATGACTAATTCATATAGATAATATCTATCTGAGCTTTATTTATCATTCCCTAGAACACATGCATGGCCTCTTAATGAAAAAAATAAATTAAAAATAGATATTAATTGAGACACTGCCCTGAAATTCTTTAGAAAATTAAATCTACTTCTTTATGACTCACCTATATTTTATTTATGGCTTCTTGTGGGTGTTCAATTCGGAGCCCAACTTGTGAAGTTAAAAACAAGAAATATATCCTCAGAATCTAAAAATAGAAAGTGATCAATCTGCTGATTAGTGTAGAGACCCTAAGGAGACACGATCACATAAAATTTATTGAACAACATTTCAAATCAACCAACTTGGATATAATGTATAGACATGAGCCCAATCCTCATGATGAAATTCTCCAAGGAGCTTTCACATAAAATGAAGTATTAAGTAATATGGAAAATGACAATCAAAGAAGAATGTTGCATACAATTTAAGAAGCTAAAATGAAAATAATAGTGGAAGTCAGACAAGTATCATTTGGAAATGACATGGAGAAAATAAAGGCAAAAACAAAGGTTGATGCCACCAGAAGAGAAGATTTAGAGTTACATTTTCTACATCCATGTATTTCCCATATTCTTGTTTTATACACATGAATGCTAGGGCAGTAGTATTTGTGGCTATATGGTGGAAATTCATCTTACTTTCCATCTGTTGTCTGGCATGTAAATCATATTCACATATGTTGGTATCAGAATCTCTTGCTGGATGTGGACTCAAAACCTTCCATGTGTAGATTATCATGAAGAGGAGGTGAATAATAATTTACAACATCAGATGAGTTTTCATGGCCTTGCTTGGTAAAGCTTGGTAAAAGGTTGAAATAGCTATTCACTTATGTTGTTAACATTATGTGAAGGACTTGGAGGAAAAGGTTCATAAATACGCACACTACCACAAGGTGGGGATGTTAAAGACATTTATTTAAGATAATATGATCATTTCATCTCAAGTATCTATTTTATTTTGCTTTTATTTTTTTTAGTTGTTGAAGTTAATATTTTTGAAAGGTGGAAATATCAATTGTAGACAAGACAATTAACGATTGTCCCTTCCAAATACTCTCTCATCCCAAGCCTTTTCAATCTTTTATGTGGCGTCAATCTGCGGCTGTCAAAGGGACTGGGCATATTGTTTGGCCATTCAATCCCTGCTCTTTTTTGGGTTGAAGCTATTGGCATCAAGGTGGTTTTCTCTCTATAGTAGTCAACTTATTCTGCTTTTTCTGAGGGCTGCAAGTTTTAGGGTAACACAAGCCCTGCTCTTCCATTTTCGATATCAGATATTTTGCTTTTGCTTTTGCTGTCATTCGGGCAGCAATCTGTTTGTGTATCGTCAACTGCACCAATTTCCATTCTCCCCCATTGGGTGTTGGCAGAATGGTGGGAGCAACGGGGATTTTTCAGTTAACGCTGAGACTTATGGAGTGGCATTTAAAATAATATAGGGAGTGAGACAATGCTAGTGAGACAATGGCAATTAGTGCAGTTGAGGATAACTACGGATGGCAAGAAAGATTCTTATGATCTTTCCCCTTACTAGGAATTTCCCTTGGTATGGAAAATGGCTCCAGGATTTGGCTGTGAACTGTGCGAACATATGGTGAGCTCCCTCCAAATCGAAAGGTTTTAAGTCTCCTCATTGTGGACTTGCCCAGGCTAGATTCAAACAACATTTACACTTGAAGCCCCACTTTAGGGCCTCTGTCCACACTCCCTGAACTCTACAATCACTCACTATAGAGAAGCTCCGAGATGTTCCACATCTTATCCCTAATTTTTATAGTATAAGCTCTGGCCCCTGGGTCTCTCAATAACCTAGAGATAATGTGGAAGCTGACTCAAAATGTGAAGAACAAGTTCCACAATCTAAAGACGAGGGTGATAGAACAAGAAACAGAAATAGGAAAATAAAGAAACAAATTATCTGAGAACAGGAAGCAGTTGCAGATGATGAAAGGAGAGCAGTAGCGAGGACAACAGTGCACTATTATTTATTGGTGAAGCTCCTTGTCGAAATTCTGATCTATTTTTAAAAATTTTGAACGTCCACATGCTACTTGTAGAAGACTATATACTGAAGCAAGACACTGCATAAGGAACCAGGCTACCTTTTTGGACACCCTGCTGCTTAGAAGAAGACTTACCTGTTGTCCTTTTTATCATTTTGATCTATAGGATGATTTGCAGTACTATAATAGTAACATAGTTGATTCTGCGTTCTGTATTTCCAATGTAAATGGCAATGTTATACATATATTGTAGTACAATCTGCCAACTACAGGTAAATTAGCTAGAAATTTGTTTGTAGATGGCAGTATTCAAAAATCAAGATAATAGAAATAATGTATATACCTATAAAGAGCAATGGCAAGGACAATTCAAAGAGAGAATTGCAATCCATGTTCAAACTATCTCAGGTTGCTAGTTTCTGTCTACCCTATTTTGTATAAGTATTTGTATCATTAATGAAATTATAATCTCTTTTACCAACCAAAACAGAACATGTATAGAAACTCCGAAAAAGAAAAAGAAACAAAAGATATGTATCAATTGATATATTATGTGCCAAGGCTCAAACACACAGCTGTGACTTGTGCTGTGCCTACAAAGAATAACAAAATTACATCAGTAACAAAAATAGTGGACATTAGAAAAGCAAGGGATGACTACAATAGTAATAAGATAAATAATTTTTGAGACTGCCATTGTAAGTTCCATCTCAGAAACAATATGATTTCGGGAAGGTCTATTGAAATACCTTTGATGTTCTTCTTCTTAGGCTTGTTTTCATGAGAGGGAGGAACATAATGAAAGGCGTGCCTCATAGCATTAGAAGGCATCGAGGGAGAGCCTTCAAAATCATAACTAGGATATTCTTGAAATCCAGATACCCTCGTCATGGAATGTTGCCTCTTTCTCCCTATTTCAACATTTATTTCTTCCTGTTAAGCCTTTTCTTCTTAAAAATTTTCAAAATGACTTTCCAATTCCAATCTTATATCTCCAATCTCTTCTGTTGTGATTACAGGGGGAAATTTCGATTTTCATAACAGCCAAGTGTTTATTCAACCTATGAAAATCCCCCCTTGTCTGATATGTTTCCTACAAAATTTGCAATACATCTCACTATCAACAAGATCGGCATGGATCCATGCATGGTCTTTCACTCTCGGGGCCATTGTAAATTCAAATAAATCTACAAATACAAATGTGCCAACTTTATCTCAATTTTTTTTTGCAACAAAAGACAGATCTTCTTTTATGAGAGAAAAGAAAACAGGGGTGGATTTGACTATAAACCTACCCGGGAATGAACTCAATGGGCACAAGACTTTGGACAACAACCTGTCCAAGCTTGAATATGGGATGTAGCCTCCTTCAGTAGATTCCAACTCCACTACAAGCAACCCAAGAATATTTTCCAAATGAGATCCCAGATCACTCCAAATCACACTCTTCGCTGCTGCTCCAAAAACTCCAAATGCTCAATGAGACAGGTGTGAGGAAAATAGAGGCAGGGGTGGGGTGGGTAGGAGGTGGGTCTCTTTATAGTATGCATTTTGGGTTTGGGGTTTTAGGAAATACATTTTTAAGGTTTAAAGAATAATTATCTTAAAAATGGCCCCACTGGCTGGTTAGGTACTGACTTTGCCGAGTAGGTACGGACTCAATTGAGTTGGATCGGTTTGGTCTTTTCACACTTGAACCTCCACTGCTGATGTCGATGGAGACTTGGTGCAACTGTAGACACTACAATCTACTTCCATTATATTTTTTTAAACCATGGGAACCTAGCATTTTTTCGAGAGTATACGCAACAGCGTGCAAGCCACATATACCAATAGCTCATAGGTCAGCCTGGGCTGAGACTTCACATCAAGGGGATTCCTACCCTTTCAGCTTCACTACGATGGGTCAATTTGCACAGCCCTACCCCCCACTGAAATTGAACTTGTGACCTCCTTGGAGATAACACATGTTCTTAACCATTGGGCCCAATCAGGTGCACACTTCACTACGCCCACTGTTACCTCAACATACATGCTTCCTACTCAGGTTTTGTTTTTGCCTACTCTAGGGGCTATCCCCAACTGTACATGCAACTTATTAGTAAATAGTGCAATAGAGTTTGGTCACAGGTACTTGAACTACTAGGTCAAAATGGAACTTAATGGAAAGAATCAGAGGAAACTTGTGCTGACCAAGGGATGGAATCAAAATCAAGCTAGAACATGCGTCTGAAGGAAAATGGAGAATAATGGTGAGGCTTCTAAAATGGAAGAATCTTGCCACACAAAAAATATGACTGAAATACTTGGGTTTGGTGCTGATAACAACCTTTGTCCTAGATGCTACTAGGTAGCTAAGGAATGGATCTCTCCAATCTACAGATTTTCAGGGCCTTGGAAAGCTCGCTGAAACCTAGAATAGTTCAAGAAAATTAGGGTTAAAGTATCTCTAGATCTGCAAACTATTCTTAACAATGGAACAAAAATGGCTGAAATATGTACTAGTTAAGTATCAAGCATATAAAAACAAGGGTACAAAAAGTGGATCAATTATTCCAGCTTTATTTAATTGTAAACCTCTGAAATTACAATGACAAATGTCCTTGGTGATCCAACCCCATTACAATAAGTATTTACTACTCTTATAGACTTCAATTGACCTGGAACTGTGACCTAGGTTTGAGAGAGTCTTCGCCCTGCATGAGATCATTTACAAGTGTGACCATGCGTTACATAACTGCACCTTAAACTTCAATCTCATAGTGATCTAACTTCAATCTTAAACTTGAATCTCATAAAGTCACATACAATGTGCTTATTTTTGGTTTCTGTAAGAAAGGCAAGTTGGAGGAGGCTCTAAAGTTCTTCCATGAAATGCCCCCAAAAAACATGTGCCCAGATGTTATCACATACAATGAGCTCTTTGATGGGCTCTGTAAGGGAGGGCAATGGCAGGAGGGTACCAAAGTGCTTCACGAAATGCTAGAGAAGGGTCACAAGCCAAAATTTATCGCATACGATGCTCTTATTGATGTTCTTTGCAAAGAAGGGAAACTTGAAGAAGCTCTCTGGTTGCTAGATGTTTTGGTGCAAAGAGGCCATCGGCCTAATGAAGTTGCATACGATATACTTATAAATGAGTTTAGCAAGGTGGGTAATCTAGAGAAGACCAGAGAGCTCATTCAAGGGAGAAAGGTCACAGGCCTATCCTAGGTAGCTATAATACATTAATAGATGGACTCTGCAAGCGTTGCAGGAGAGACAAATGTTAACATATTTTTCTTCCCTTGTGTATGGTATTTTCCATGGAAAATTAAAACCATATGGATATTAGAGGATGTGCAAATATTTAAGTTCATTAATGGTGCCATGTAGTGGGCTTAGCTAACCCCCAATTAATAATGCATATCTGCCATTTACAACATAAATTAGATATTCATCATCTTCTAAGCTATAACTGAGGGATGCAATAGAAGAGCAGCATGAAAATCATGAATGTAACTGAAATATCCTCATCATGCAGCTATAAAATAAGGCAACATGGATTATTTGGGCATCTTTTTCTCTTTCTAGAGCAAGAAGTAGGGAAAAACACTAATAAGAGAGTTGAGGTGAGTGAGTTTAGCAAGGGAGAGGGGGCTGCCTTAAGGTGTTGTCCTGCCGTCCCATGTTAGCTTTTTGTAAATAGTTAGATTTTATAATAATGAAGGGCAGCCTAGTTCTGTTGACTACCATTTCCATTTTTCTTTGATGTTAATTCCCTTCTCTGGAACTCGATTCTTTCCAAGTCTCTCTTTATGAGTTTGATTTCAGTTTAAATTGCAATCAGAAAGGGTAGTTCTATCATGACTAAGCAAAGTCCCTGGCATCAGTTATTCAAGGTAGATTTAATCTCTTTATCATTGAATGGCAGTGTGTTTAAATGTTTCACCAGTCATATTTGAGTATGAGAATGTAGCAATTTTCCATGGGAGTGCTACAATATTACATTTCAAAATGCATGGATTGTACAGAAGGGCCACCAAGGTAATTCACTGATTTCTAGACTATCATCAAAATGGAGCAATGTAGCCATCCTTTATGCCCTCTATTTTCAGAGGTAAATGTGCTGTAAGATATGACACATCAACACTTTGTTTCCATGTGTGTTGAAATAAGTCTCATGCTTTGTTATTGTAGTTTGAGCCCTGCTTTTTGAATGCTTCACTCAGACAGAAGGGCTGGTTGCGAGAGTGCGATATTGAGTTAACTCTTGAATGAATGGCTCATGGGAAGGAGCTTAATACATGCCCAGAGCAATGAATTTCATACCCAAACATTATCAGGCCTATTTTCCTTCTTTCCTTTTTACATTCTTTACGTGCCTTATAGACTCTAGCATACAAAAAACATTGATTTTTCTTTAATTCCAAAAGAAGCTGGACCAGAAAATTACAGACTCCCCTTGCCCTAAAACTAGGGCACCAGGTAATTAGCATTAAAGTTCAGTCCTCTTCAAAATAATTTCACCAGAAAAAAGTAAAAATAGAGAGCCCTGATAGCTTTTGCCTAAAATCATATAACTGACAGAGGGAACAATATAGGAAAGAACCTTATCGCAAACCAAAAACTACTCACTAGAATAATACACCATTTGACTCCTATTTAGATCAGGATAACAATAGAGGAGATAGGAGGACCTCCTCTAAATTCCTCTAGAGGAAACAAAGTTAACTCTTGAATGAATGGCTCATGGGAAGGAGCTTGATCCATGCCCAGACCAATGCATTTCATACCCAAACATTGTCAGGCCTATTTTCCTTTTTTCCTTTTTACATTCTTTACGTGCCTTACAGACTCTAACATACAAAAAACATTGATTTTTCTTTAATTCCAAAAGAAGTTGGACCAGAAAATTACAGACTCCCCTTGCCCTAAAACTAGGGCACCAGGTAATTAGCATTAAAGTTCAGTCCTCTTCAAAAGAATTTCACCAGAAAAAAGTAAAAATAGAGAGCCCTGACAGCTTTGCCTAAAAGCATATAACTAACAGAGGGAACAATATAGGAAAGAACCTTATCACAACCAAAAACTACTCACCAGAATAATACACCATTTGAATCCTATTTAGATCAAGATAACAATAGAGGAGACAGAAGGACCTCCTCTAAATTGCTCCAGCACCAGAGAACCTTCAGCCAAATGAACTCCCTCTTTGGATAAGGCATCTGCCTGTGTTTAAATTTCTATAGATATGTTTCAAAGAAATTTCTTCAAAGAGTTTGCAACCAGCTTCAACTGCTCCCCAAGGGACCTGAGAAAAATGTTTGACAAGTTGATATCATCATTCATCCAGTGAATGATCAGACTTCACGCCTGTTTTCCTCCTCAATGACAGAATTTTTCAAAGATCCTGAAACATGGGGTAGTTTTGGCTCAACCTGATGTGAAACTGAAGAATAAGTAATGATGTGGCCCAAAAGAGGCCTGATACAAGCATTCCAAGGGATGGCTAGTTGAAGGCTTATTCAGAAATTTGATGGTGTTTTGACTCTTGAGTTCTTTTATTCCTCCACAGCAACCTGGTTAATTTGTATCCCATTTGTTCTCATCATGGGCTCTGCAACCTCTTTGTTTATATTGATGTGGACTGAACTTTAATCGATAGCAGCTTTTGGGCAATAATGGTAGCTTGCAAGAAAAATTATAGAAGAATGTGGGGGTTGGGGCAAGGTGGAGGCAAGGATTCATAGTGATTGGAAATGTATATTTGATATATTTCTATTTAGCCTTGTATTTCCAGAGTGCCAGGTATGTGGCAGACCTAAGCTAAAAGATATTCCCAGATGGAAAAATTTGTAAGCAAGGATATGAGTTTTGTTTTTGCCAGTTTTTGGTCTCCAATGAATACTCTCCCTCAACATTGCCAAACATCTCTTGTTTGCAGCAAGACAAAAAATTCATTCAATCCTTGTTTTTGTAATGGAAGGTTGCAAACTCAGAATCATGTTGATTATAGTATTTCTATCTTCCAAAGATTTTTATACATTGGCAGTAGTTTATTGTTTAGGATGGTTGCACTGTCTTTAAATGCATAGACATGGGATTTCACTTATCTTATCAAAATATCTAGCATGAGAGGAAACACTATTGAATGGAGGCTGTGAAGTGCCCTTGTTGAATGCAGACATTTGTAGGCCTTTCATGGGTCAAGGGTATCTGATGTTGGAAATTTATTCTTTTGGGGATTTTACCATTGGATAGTTGTAGTCTAGTTTGATTCAGTGCTGATAATGGTTTACATCCTCAACCTTGGATATATTTTATCAACACCATTTTCAAAAGATTGTCTTTGGTGGCATATCTTCTTTAGTATGTTAATTTCTACCAATCTATTCAAGCAAAATAGGGTTTGATCCCTGACGTTGTTATATATAGCATATTGATGGATGGATTCTGCAAAGTGGATACTCTTAGGGAGGCGATAAAGTTATTTAAACAAATGAAAGATAGCATTCATGTCCCTGATATGATAACATATATGACTCACACATATGAACTATGCAAGGAAGGAACATCCCAAGATGTCAATAGTCTATTTCATGAAATCTTAGAAAATGTTTGACATTAGAGCTGTGACATATTCAGCAGTAAATATCAGCCTTTGTAGAAATTGTTGAAATTCACCTGGCAAGATTCAGTAACAGGGGGATGATTTGCAGTGGTGACTTTGGTAGCAACACACTAGGCAAGCTATCCAAGATAGCCTTGGTGGCTGAACCTGATGAAGTGATCTGAGTTAGCTGTTAGAAGAACTTTTCTTAGCTGCATGAAGAGCTAAAGGTATATTATGGCAACCTCTCCTGCATGCCGCTTCCAATTACTCCTAAACTCAAGTGAGGTATGATGCAAACTCTATCTTATCAGCAAGCAAACTCAACTTGACTGCTGTCTTATCATAATGCAAACCTCACCTTTGACTGATGTTTGACAGCAAACAAACCCCATCTTTAAACTACTATCTTCTCCTCATGTAAACTTAACTCTACTGTTGTCTTATGATCTTAAGCAGTTGCATCCTCTGCAACACATGGAGACATATCTTCTTGAGATCGGAGACATCGTTTAGAGGGAGGTAGGGAAACATCATCACTCGGTAGAATACTTCTCAAACAATATTTATCATCCTTTGGTGTGGTGAAAATGATGGTGACTAAGACCCTTTTGAGTTGGCTTATATGTGGGTCCAACTGGTGTATTATCAACATTAGTACAAACCCCCAAGTGTTCCCTTGAATAGAAAACTCAAGTGTTGAAGTGCGAACTACCTGCAATAGGAACTACCGACAATGGACTAAATCCCTTAGTGAGAACTGACACTAACTGATCAAACAACAAGCAAGCAATTCATATTTAATCCCTCGGAATGGTAGGCTGACCAAACAAGCAACATTGGCTATGTGTTTTATATCCACGGACTGGAAGGAATACTCCCTAGGTAAGAACTAACAACAGACTGAATACTTTGGGCATACTTAATCCTCTGAGGTGAGAACTAACAGACTGGCTAAACAAGCAAACATGTCTAATTTAATATCCTCTTCAGCTGAAAGTGTGTGCACCCAACTAGTAGAAGGATAAAAAGTGATATTGTCTATTGAAATTGTAATAAAAAAGGGCATATTATAAAATATTATCCTTCTTTAAAATAAAAATAAGATGCTGTTGTTTTATCTATTGTTGGTCCTTGCTATGTTCTATTTACCTTTTCTCTTGTGTACTACTCTCCTGTTTTAACTGCTTCTTCCGCTATTGGTCAGATTTGGTCTTACAATAATAAAAGGAGTCTTAGCCTCATAGAAATATATCTTTAGTCTATTTGAGCGTACCCCCTCTCTAGCCTGCGAATTGGCTCAAAGTCCTAGATTGGTGCAAGAAGGTTATCCTGCACATTATGCCCATGCATTTGTCCCTGTGAGAGTAGAAACAACCTAGGGAACAACATAAGAACTGGCACAGTTGTCAGGGGGTCTATCTCAGTAAACGACATAAGGGTTTCTTTCTAGTTGAAGAGACAAAAAGCTCGCTAACAAATTGTGATTAGTGTTTCTAAGTACCCTAAATTTTTTAGCACAGTAAGGTGCTGCACTTTCACAGAGATGGGAATGGAAAAGCTTCACATAGAAGTTTTGGATGGATGGGTGAACATATAACATTCATAGGTTTCAATAACACTTGCTTCAGGAAAGGAACTTAGCAGTAGCAACACTATTTTTATTTGAGGTGTGGTCATTCATTTTTTTGGGCACTAAAGAACTGAATTCTTACCAGTTATTGAAAAACCAATTATTTAGGAATCAAAATTCACAATAAAGAATCAAGATTTAGGACGATAGACAATTTTGAACATTCACAATGTAGGATGCTAACCAAGATTAACATGCATGAGCTAAATTTCCAAATAAAACCAAGAAACCAACCTGCAATTCATCACCCACCTCTTTAAGAGCCTCCAAGCTCTCTCGAATGCCCTTCTATCCATGGAAGAGCTCGAAAAAAAATACCCAAATTCTAAACCCTCGGCAATGGTTTCTAAGAATAAAAATTCCTCGGCGAGCATCAATGTGACCTGATAAATACCCAAAACACCAAAAGCACCTCTCAGACCAAATTCACAACTATTTTCCTCCCAAAACCCACCAAACCCTCATGGATTCTTGCCAACAAAAAATATTTGGCGTCAAACGTCTATTTAGATAATCCGAGTAGGAAATCTTCACGAATTCAACATAATTATTCATACTTGGGTAATTTGCGGAGGAATTCACCATGAATTCAGATAATTTTGATTTTGGAATGATAGAGTTTACTATGTATGAAGCAAGAACAGAGTAACACAGTCGTAGTTGCTCATCAAACAAGGGATTCATAGGGAAGCTTGATGCTTTCACAATTTATGTGCCTCAATTTTCTCAGTGAAGCTGTTGTCCACACTGCTTTGAAGAAATCCCTCTGCAGTCAAAGAAAAATATCTATTACGTTAATCCTATTGGCTATTCGATCCGTTCCACTAATCCAGTGCAAAAAATTAAAACAATAAACTTACAAAGAACTGTGCAGGTCATCTTAGCTTTCTCATAAGCCATTTCCTTCTCATAGTCCTCCATGAATGAACTCAAGAAGAGTTTGGTCGTATGTTTGGGTTTGAGCTGGAGGTATTTTGATGATA
>LPNX011058978.1:49057-90911 GCA_001517045.1 Pseudotsuga menziesii | reverse complement strand
CTTGGGTATTATCCGGTTGTAATTTATAAATCTGAGAAGGCAGTTCCGAGATACCCTAGAAATAGGAAGGAAGGAGCCAGGAACCTTTAGCCTTTTGGGATAGTTGATTAGACCTTTCAAGCCTACCAACCACACTGATTATATATTTGTTCCTTTAGCATTCTTTCGTAGCAAAACAGGTTCAAATCCAATCGTCTCTGCCATACAGTATTTTCGGAAGCTAGTGCAAGTTGTACCAGTCCAAGTAAGAAATCTCTCCTCCTAAATCAGAGGATAGAAGCAATTAGGCATGGATAAATTGATCGATCAGGTGACTCGACTCCATCATTCTCGCCACCTCGCCCTATTTGTTCCAACTAGGCTTTATGTAATCAATAAATAGATTGTCTGGTGGGAACTTGAACTCACTCAATATAATATAACTATCATGGCAAATCAGAAACATATATTATATCTCTCTCGCGTATGGTGTTTCGATAGGTTTAATAATTTTACGCCGCTAACCGTTCAAGGGATCATCATTGGGTTAACCCCGATCGCCCTAAGTTGGGAAAGTAAAAGAAAAGAAATCAATCCATTTCCTTTTCCTTATATCTCTTGCTAAGATTTTTGGGGTCTGTGTTGAAGGTTCCAAGGGTATTTAGATTTAACGAGGTCTGGCGTGATGGTGACTCATGGTGAATGGGGTATTTATTTAATGGGGACTACTTTCTCGTCTGGCGATCATCTCTTGTCATCTGTTGGAGACATGAGGGGACATATATCTTCTTGGCCAATGGTGGGGGTGAGGGTATGAACTCGCTTGCTTGATAGAAAGAGGGAAAGGGCTTCCATCGGCCCTGATCTCGTCTTGTGGGAGTGATGGGGTGACTGGGTGTGTTATTGGGGATGTATAAAATGCTATGCATACCTATAAATTCATGACAACCAAGTCGACAGCTTATTTCTGCATAATCTTTTGGAGGAAATAGAAGTTAGGGAGACACTGAAGCATAGAATTGGAGAGTTGAGAGTCTGAGTCCTGACCTCCAATTGTCCTATACTCGTAAACCCAAAATAGTATTTTTTTTTCACGAGATTTCATCAATCTCTTTAAGTTCAGGGAAGCTCAATCCAGCCTACCCAACATTTTACCTTTGCTTCTCTTGCTCTTACCTATGAAAAACGCGGAACCTTCGAGTTTCCCACCGTAGAAGACAATGAGGAATTAGAGTGTGCAACTGTTTCCTTCTACAGAAATATGATTGGAAGCAACGCCATGTCAATTCCATAATATCCCGACACTCTTGAGTTGGTTTACCTTGCCCGAGGTAGGCGAATGCATGTTTATGTATTTCACATGATTACAAAAAAAAAAAATTATAATTGCTTCTACATAACATAGATATATCTGTGCAGGTGAGGGAATACTGGGTATTGTTTTCCCGAGGTTTCTAGAAACTTTCAGTGATAATTTTTCGTTACGAGGGCACTCAGGGCATAAATCAGAGAGCCCAGAGAAGGAAGAAGAAGAAGAAGAAGAGGACTCAAGTGAAAAGGTGAGGTGAGTGAGGAGGGGAGACGTAAAAGCGATATTTGCAAGAGAAACCCACTGGTTCTATAATGATGGGAACAAGCCTCTCTAAATCATAGCCATTATAGATCATAGCATGTTCTTGTACATTGTTCCCTCCAGAAATAGCATTAAAAATGAAAAAAAGACAAATGGGGAGAAAACAGACGTACGACCATAAATAAATATCATAGAAAGAATCATATCCAACCACCTAATCCATTTTCCCTCGAGGCGATGACCGTTCTCTATCACAAATAGACGCAGGAAGAGATGCCTACTCTCGAGACTCAAACACTGACATCCAGATTCAAGAAAGACACAACACACCAAATGAGAAGATAT
The DNA here is from genome assembly GCA_001517045.1 of Pseudotsuga menziesii. Taxonomy (NCBI): domain Eukaryota; kingdom Viridiplantae; phylum Streptophyta; class Pinopsida; order Pinales; family Pinaceae; genus Pseudotsuga; species Pseudotsuga menziesii. Next base: position 89,014 of record LPNX011058978.1, on the reverse strand, counting down.
GATCCATCTTGAAAGGTGAGAAGAGGGACCAGCAAGTGGAAATTACATGGCCATGGAAAGAGGAGAGGAAATTGTAGAAGCAGAAATTCCATAAATGCTGAAATGAAAAGATTGTGATTGTGATTTCCCTCCTACCATTGTTGATTCTCTCCATTTGTTCATTCTCTCCATTCCCTATTCAATCCAAAGTGTACAAAAGTATTAAAAGGAAACAACATAAAGCAATTCAATCTGAAGCTTAAAAAGGAAACAACCTAAAGCACGGGTTAAAAAAGAAAAATGGAAACAAATTTATACATATAAATATATATTATATATTTGTCAAAATAGGTTGTTTTAAATTGTGTTTTTTCCAAGGTGTAAATGAAAAAATTATGGAATCTCTATTTATTGAAATATAAATTATATATTTTGTTATAATTTATTGAAATTTAGATTATATATTTTGTTAAAATATAGCTTTTTAAATTGTTTTTCTAAATATAGAAAGAAACGTGGTGGAATCTTTCTATATTAATGGTTTTTTTCATTGTAAAAAATATATAATTTGTTATTCATAAGAATCAAAGTTACATCATAGTTGTTGATGTAAAATCCCCTTCAAAGTAGGATAGAAGACAATATTGAAGCCCTGGGCAAAACATAACAGTATCCAAAAATAAATGAGAGGGATTCCCATCAACCTCTAGAAAGCAAAAAATGCGGAAAAGACAAAATAATTGTGAGACAAAAAATAGCAGGGCTCCAGAGAGTTGTCATGCAGATACAACCTAAAACAGTCCAAGACAAAACCAAAATGGAGAAACTAGAAGCAGGTAAAGCGACCTTCAGTAATCATGATTCTGTTTGAGTACTTACATAAGTGAAGAATACCAGGGCAGTCTCCTATCGCAAGATTTGATAGGTTGTCCGCGTCAGAATTGAACTCCCTGTATAGGTTCCCGAAGGATAAAGAAAGAAAACAATTCTTTAGGAGCCCAATCCTTTTCAACCAACAATCATAACTCAGTGATTGCAAACAGGTGAGACCTTTGGCCCAATCAATTATGACATTTGATTCGCCAAAAATAAAAATCTAGAGAATATATATATATATTGTGAACCATAAAATCCCCCATAAGGCTAAAAGTTTAGAAAAAGTATTAGTGCCACTCCCAACACCCATCCTTAGCTTGAAACTATGAGAGTCATCTATATGGAGGATCATGCCAGTACCACAATTTCCATCCTGCTCGGCCCCATCAAAGAATCCATATATGGTATCGGATTCCAACACCTGGATGATTTGAATCTTTTAAACTTTTGGGGCACAATCTTTGTTCCATTATAAAAAACTTGCCACAATCTAGGAAATAAGTAAACCTCATTGCAAAGTTTAATCACTTCTTTTAATGTCTACTTCAGTTTTCCCTTGGAGTGTGTGAGGAATGTCGATGTGCAAAAACCAGTGACCTTTGAAAATAGTGGCATTGCAAGAGGGTGCGAGGAGGGTGTTCATGATTTTCCTAGGTTGAAAGCTCAAAATGCATATGGTTATGAGTGCATAGGTTGGAGATGGTGATAATTGCAAATGTAAGGTACTAGAAGCAGTAACTTCAGCAGCATTGAGACTTGTAAAAAACCATAACAATTGGTTATTGATTGGAGTGATGAACACAATCATAGCAGCAAGAACCATACCTTTGAAGCGCTCCAGCTGGTCACTACAAGATCCTGAACCGACTTATTGTCTACAAAAATAGGGTATCAAGTGCAAAAACAGGGGAGCAGGGGTCGAACAATACCTTCAGCCTAGAAATACGAAGTTGACGTGTTTTTTTGGCCATGCATTGGATGCATTTGGTAAGTCTACGTGGAGGAGGTGCATTCGAATGGCCTGTTCTCGAGGGGATGTAGGGCTTTGATGCTTCTATCTAGGTAATGATATGGTACTAGTTCTAGTACCTAATTCATAATTGGCATAGGAACATAATTTTCCTTTGGAACATGCTTAACCGGGTTTGCTTCAATGATGCAGCAGGGATAAAGATGGTCAAGAGAAAATTCATGCAATTGCTTTGTTGGATCTCTGAATATCAAGGTGCATGGCACTAATATTACTAATAGAAGGTAGAAAACTTACAAAAAGTACACTTCATTGCCAAATTTGCAATTTTCCATGACACAATTAAAAATGACTAATTCATATTCTTCTAGCTAGTCATTTTTTATGTCGTGACTAAATTAGTCATTTATTTTAGTCATTTTTAACTCTGTCACTTATTATCTAGTCATATTTGTTAATTGGTGACTATATTAGTCGTTAATTTTAGTCGTTTATAGTTGGGCCAATCAAAATTGCTCATATTTAGTAGTAAATCACTTGAAAACCTGTGGTGACTATAAATTTTAGTCACCTAGTAGCTAATTCCTCATTTTGTACTAGTGGTATTCTAGGCAATTGTTCTGGGTTGAGAAAGCATGTTTATAGATAGGTAGGCGAATATTAAATATGAAACATAAAATTAACACTGAAATGTATAAATTTTAGTGAATATTATGATAAAAAAACATATTTTTATGTAAATATAGGCAATATTAGACACCAAATAGCGAATTATTTTTTGCAAAAAACCAAAGAATTAGCCAATTGGCGAAATTTCACCACTAAAAATTACCCTGGTTGGGTTGTTTAAGTATAAACTAGCACAACTTTTTAATTAATTTATTTATACGACGATGTCGATAGAGTCATTACCTTTCAATTTGAATTGCATTGATGTTTAAAATCTATAGAAGTAATATATATATAATGAAGAAATATATATGTTTCTTTTTCATGGAAACGAGCCCCGACGTCAAGTCGCTAACCAAATTTTACTACTTACACTTCAAAAACAACAATAGGAGGGAAAGCCACCATAGGCATTTTGAACATGGACCACACATTAAATAGAACCAGTGAGAGTTGCCACTTGCATGTGTGTCTGCAAGAAAAACACATGTAGAGATGAAAGCAAAGCGGAGTGAAGCAAAAAGCTAAGTAGGTCAACATTATTTGATGAAATGAATATATATAGTACTAGCATACCCCCATTCTCCGAAAGCGGGGGAAATGAAAGACTGAAAAGAACTTCGGTATGTCTAAAATGAACAAAAGGTATGTTTCATTTCCCTACTTTTGGGGTGTTTCATAAATATGATTCTAATTTTTTATATAATTAAAAGTTATGTTAATAAAATATTATATAAGTCATCCTAAGAGGTGGAAAGTGTAGGGCTTTTTTGGATCTTGATGTACAGTAAGAAATGAAATTTTGATGCGTATAGGTGTGGCGACAAGTAACTAGGCTGAAATGTACACCTTCCTTCTATATACAAAAATTGTGAAGAGTCTTCAACTACAACATATTATAAGTTTTAGAAACTCGTTTCTTGTCATAAAACATATAAAGGGGAAAAAACTTAAGGAAGGGAGTATACAATGTAGGAATTATGAGTGTATTAATTGAAACCTTCAAAGCCTTGACGACGTGAAACTTATGCACCTTAAGCATCTCAACAATTCAGTTGTAGATCAACTTGTCAATGATGCAATCAAGTTACACAAGGGAATTATAGTGTGAAATAGGGACCCCACAAAAAGAAGATGGTTTCCTTAGAAAGTTCAATTTGGTTAGGTTTGATTCCATTTAGATTGAAAATGTTCAAAGTTAAAATGTTGTTTGGTGATAAATTGGGCATGTGCTCCATTTGGAATCTTCACCCACTCCAATCCACAACAAGTCTTGTCTCATTAATCCCAAGTGAGGGAGCCATTGCACTCACATCCTCTTCTCATTTCTTCCATCTGTGCTCACTTCAAACCTTATGGCCCTTGGTTTGGATTTGTACAATGTTAGTGGGATATCTCTAAAAGGAAAATGGTTTTTTGATTGAGGTGATGCTTTTTACAGTGAAGGATTGTAGGGCGGCCACTTCCATCTTGAAACTGAAGATAGATACCGCATTTGCTTCTCATTTTTGGCCTTTTAAAATGTTGCACTTGCTATAATTACCATAGAATTTATGTTAATTCAATAATTTCACATAATGTCGTTCTCCTAAATTTCACGATGACGTTTCACAGAGGTCATATTAGTGTTTAATATGACAACAATATTTGTGTACAATTCTTGAAACTTAAAAAAAAAAAACTTATTTTCTTAGTTGGTGAAAGCCAATTGTTCAATAAATAATAGTATAAGATAGATTCTTCCGTTTCAAACAAAATATATATAGCTTCAAAGTAAACCAAATGCATATGTAACTTATTCAATGTTTATATAACTACAAACACAATCAAATTCTAATTTTTTCTTTTGATTATGTTTTAAGTATTTTTTTTGAATTTGATCTTTTCTTATATTTAAACTAGAAACTTTTTCCATTATGTATGTTTTCACTCTTTCATGATTAAATAAAAAACATTATACAATTTTTTGATTGAAAACAAAAATACATACAAATTTCCACATTATCATTTGTATTCTATGCCATGATTTCCACATTATCATTTGTATTCTATGCCATGAATCAACTTATTGAATCGTAATTTTGAAAAATAATTTAGTTCATTTTAGACATAGGGAAACTTTTTTCGGTGTTTCATTTCCCCACTTCCCCACTTTGGGGTATGCTAGTTAAATTATATATTCAATCTCGATTCTCAAACAAAATTCGGCAAAGTCAAAAGTACATCATATATCATCAATGCCGCTACCAACTGGTTTCTTGTCCTTGGAGAGCAGTACTACTTATTCTAGCTATTTCCCATGCATCGTTATATCGTTATATTTTATTTAAACCAAAAGCTGAACATTAATTGAAATTCCAACCAGAAGCACCATTTCAACCAGAAGGAAACATGACCTACAAACTATAGAAGAAGGTTCCTTAAATCTTAAGAGCTTCTTATAGAACTCTGTAGAAGCCCTTGAATTTAAACCATAACTTCTAAACTTTCTCAACTTTGCAGGACAAAAGGGATGTTTATTCAACTCAACTGGGAAAAACTCCACAGATAACACAAAGAGTCTCCTTGGACCTCCTCCTTGTTCTTGTAAGTCACCTTCCAGTCTAGATCATCTACGACCAGAAAGTTGCTGACAAATAAAACCTTTAATCCAGAATTCTTCAAACAATACCAAATATTTTTTACCCTAGTTTTAATATTTTTCCAGCATTACTCACTTCATAACATCTCTATGTAGTTGGTTTTAGAGGAACACCTAGTCTTAATGAATATGTATCAATATAAGTTGTCATAAATCCATGTTAACACTGTATGTCATAAATCCATGTTAACGTTGTATCAAAGCTTGTGTTTTAATTTATTTTTATTCTTCTGGATGCTGAAATATATAGGCTTAAAATGGTTTTATGTTAGTGTATATCTATTGAGCTCATTTATATCACACAACAATCTTTAATTAAGTTTTTTTGTTAGGAAATGTTTAGAGGTATAACTTTAAAACTATATAGTTCATATCAGCATCAAAACATATCATTTGATAAAGTAGCCTCATAAATATTCAATGCATATGAAGAGAATGGTGAGCTTGGAGAAGGCAACAACAAGAATATAAATAACTATTAAAATTATCAAAATTAAGTTTTTTTGTGATGAAATGTTTAAAGACATAGCCTTGAAACTTTATAGATCTTATTGGTACCAAAACATATAGTTTCATACATTTGAATGGTAAATAGTCAATGCATATGAAAAGAGTGATCAACAATTGCTTCCACTAATAAAGAGGGGAAGGAAATCAAATATGGTGGGGTCTTTTCATGAAGGAGAAACTTAGAAGGATGGGGAGACAAAATCATTGAATTTGAGCATAATATCGCATTTCCAATTGTGATGATGTTAGATCATGGACATGGAGCATTAAAAGCAAAAAGAATGCTCAACAAAATTTGGGTGTGAAAAGGAGGATGTCACCTAAGGGTTAATCCATGAAGTTGGGTAACCATTTTTGTAAGGTGGGATATGAAAATGTTTTTTACAAACCCTAGATCGAGGTATTTTTAAGTGCTCGATCGATATATTAAGAGCTCGCTTAAAATCATTTAAATAATCCTTTGATTGAGGGGTTTTTTATTGATGTAGAAACCCTTAATTGAGGTTATGTGTTGGGTTAAGAAAACCATTGATTGAGATATAGAGATGAATATGGAGTTAAGGCCTTGATACAGCTATAAATCTTAATAGAGGACCAGTCTTTTCTAAAAATAGTGAAAACAATTGTGAATGTATTTTTTGGTCTTTTGAATAATTGCAATCCATAACTCTCAATTAAGTGTTGCAATCATGACATATAACTCAAGAGGTTAATGGGATTTCTCTTTTAATAAATTATAACTTCTTTATTTAAATTTAGCAGCAACAATTATGGTGTCCAAATTTTGTTTGGTTTAGATTTTAATTACTTGTTTCAAATATATCAACTCGTAATGTTAACATTATCATTATTTTTTTCCAACATTTTGTTGTTTTGACAAGGAGAGATGTTGTCGACTTTTTTCAATGCTGCAATAATGCACAGAGAATTGAAAATTACTAACCAATTCATGGTTCAAAACTAGGATGTCCAAACATGATACAACTCACATGTTATTAAGTAGATATAGAATGAAAACTTCAATGAAAACTACCTTACTATTGAAGAACACCAATGTGAATTGAACATTAAATTTGTTTATCACCAAGGTTCACATGAAATAACATTTTGAAGTAGGTAAAGGAATCACAACATAATACATTGTATCCATTGAAACAACACTAATCCAGACATTGGCCAAGACTTGAACTCCAAATTGTACCTTTCATTTTATAAGTCTATAGACATTAACCAATACAGGAGTAGTTTTGTCATTTCATATTGCATGGTATTCTTGGTAATAACATAAGCAAAGTTGCATTCATTTAATCTCTATGGAAAATATCTAACCTCATGCACTAAAGAGTCATTTTCCATGATAACAACTTCTTTTGATCTTTCTTTAACCATGGTTCCTTCCTTGAATCCTCTAAAACATAGTACCTATATACTTCCTCATTAGATCCTTTAGCATGTATTGTTTGGCCCTTTGCAAAACTATATATCCTCATCTTGCATTCATTACCATATTACATATGTTATTTGTTGACACGGACGACATCACATACAATTACCCTCAACTTTCATTAAATAATAGTTTATTTAACTCCAGTTTGTGTTAAGAATGTAGTCATCATCAACCTTTGAATAACCTTAGTAAATCATTCCCTTTCAGCTTCCTCATTTCCTAAAATATGGGTTAATCCTCCTTCCCATTATTAAGTCTATATATTTTGCATCAACCAATGATTATATGGTTTTCTTATATGCCTTAAGGATTTTAGACTTATTAGTAGCATGCAAAGTCATCCTCCATGACAATAAAACACAATGCCATCCATAAAAACCATCACATGCTAATAATTTATCTCCCTCTTCTCCTTTCTAATTCAAACAAATTTGAAATTTTTCATAGCCACCTTATTGGCACATTGAAACACAAAATGGATACCAACACTTGTGAATGCACATATGCATCCCTTCATGATTCACCGCCTAGTTCTCTAAATGCAAGATAAGTGTTTCAATCCCCATCTTTGTACAAATTAGTGACATCATTATGTAATTAATGCATTAATATCCAAATGATGTCTAAGTATTTAAAAATGAATTCCTTCATATGATAAATGAATTATTAGAACAAGATCCTTCAAAATCATATCAAAACTCCCCCAATACACCTACCAAAGTTGAATTCTCACCCATTTTGAGTTATTTTATTAAGTATGAATATGCACACAATGAAGCATAAAAATTCAATAATCATTTTCACTATACTTGAGAGAGTTTTTTTTTATTACAACTTGTTTGAGGCTTCTAGTGCTTATCAATCAAATGTTAGTTTTGATTTATGATATGACAAATTACTTACTTCTTCAAGGAAATCTTTTTATCTCTATCTAATTCATCTTTGTTATTTGACACAAATTATTCTCTAGAGTGGACGTCTTCTATTCATGAGAGATGAAGCTATAGACAATCTCAAACACTTAATCTCATAGACATCCTAGAGTTGTGCCTACACCAATTCATGAGAGGATATGCACATGTTACAAATAATGTATGCTTTTAGAAGAATCCCACCATCTAGAACTAGGGTGACACGAGTTAATGGTAGTTGTCATAGAAAGAGTCAAACAAGTAGTGCACTACTCAGTCCCCAAATTATACATTCATCATTAAAGGAGACCAATGAAGTATAGGACCCAAGTATTAAATATGTAAATTCTTGTTCAATTATATGGATTTTAATTTTTAGAGATTGAATTCATAAGAAAACACATTTTTACTATGTATATGAATTTTTGTGTAATTTATAGAGTCCTCTAGTGGAAATGATATTTCTACATCTCCCTCAACATGGTAGAGTGAGATTACATGGATCACCCTTGAGGATATAATTGTATAGATAACTTGTTTTTGCAAGGAGATCCACATAGTAATTTCTCATGATGACACCGCTCAAAAATCTATGTGGATGATGCTCGATAGTGTTGGTCAGTTGATAAAACTATATTCAAGGATGAGTACATAGAATGACCTTTGGCATGAAGCTATTATGAGGAGGAGAGATGCATTGGTCAAATTTAAATGGGATATGGTACCATTCTAGAAGAGAGAGTGTGGTATGAAGTGTACTTTGTTTAATATCCCTCCTAATCGTGCAAGGGAGAAACTACTTAAACTTCAAGATTTTTTTACTTAAATTTGAATATTTTAAGCTTGAGGTTGCAACACTATTTATTTATGACATATTTATCAGAGGTGCGGCATGCTATCCAAACATGATGTGATTCATTTATATTTAATGACACATATATTTGTTGATTTTGTGTTCCACTTAAATCATAACTATACCAACATATAATCACAATTTAATGGTTCTAATAAGGGATATTGGCATGACTATCATGAGACTCATAGAGACCTTACTGCCATACCACCTCCTTTGAGATTGGTACCATTGATGAGGAGAATAATTTTACCCTAGGAATTGGAAGAGACATCACAACTTCAAGTTCAGGTAAAGATGTGATCGTAGAGACCATGTTCACTATGTTGCTTAATGTTTCGTTGGCTCTAGTTTGGAAGATATCTAGACCACCCACTACTTTTAGAAATATTGTTTGTTATGGGTGACAAATGAGATAAATGCAATGATAAAACCATCATAGTTATTGTGGTATGTTATCATTGCACAAGATATGTATTTTTCGTTTTATGAGAGATGCAAGCAAGCTCATAGAGGTGAGGTATAGTTTTGTACAATGTAGTATGCTTAAATTAAATATCTATTAGCCATCAATTGATCGCATTGATACGTGTAGAATCAATACATTAAGTAATCTTATTTTATTTTAATAAAATATGGATGTCTACATTACTAAATGAACTTTATGATAGTGAATGATCTCTTTCTTTCCCACACATGACATATGCAAGAAACTTGGTTAGTGTATGATAGAATTCTAGAATAAGTTTCCATTGATATAAATTGTGTATGTATTTCATCATTTATTTGCATATCTCCCATTCAATTTTTTATATACAAGGTGTTGTTGATGCCCATGAAACACCACCCAAGTTTGGGCATGTACCTAAGTTTGATATCCACATATAACATAAAGATGATTTGATAACATACAAGTTATGCCTCAATTCAATCGAATCCATGTTGACACATCAATTTTTGAAACAATGATTATAGTATGTATTTATTAATTTGACTTTATTGTCATCACCCAAAGGTATAGGTACACAGGGTTGTAAAGTTGCATTAGTGTGGGAACCTGTGTGGGATGAAAAAGTTTCACATCATAATGAGGTCCCATTCAGGATCCGAAGATCTAATGCACATGTAAGAATCAATACAAATACGTGAATATGATAACCATGTTATTTTAAATTATTTAAGTAGTCTAAACATACTACAATTTGGAGCTTTTCCTTTTCATATTTTTTGACCATATTTGTGCAAAATGTGATCAAAATTTGAGAATAATTATTATGATTGCAAACATAAACTTTTGAGATTGTACAACTTAGGTGAAATAGGGATGTTTGAGGGTGTTACTCCATTTATGGATTCATAAATGTAATTTTAGCAGGGAAATTTTGCAATTTGAAAAAATATTGTGTAACCATATTTTGATTATGGTAGTTGGAAAAATTCCAAATCATATAACATTAGTATTACTTAATAATAAATTGATTTCATGTTTGCAAGGAATTGACATGGATATTCATCCTCACTAGAACATGAGTAGGATGGATATATGGACTTACAAGGCATATATATATATAATCATATCCCATACCTTCTAGTAGAGGATTAACAAAACCTCAAACATAAAAATCATTGTTATATGTTTATAGCAGAGGTGGATAGAGAAGGAGAGATGCTAGATGTTTTTGCATATTTTTTGTCTCCCATGCGCTTCTTATATATAAATGCACCAATACGCTTTCACATACATTGGAGCACTATAGAGTTTTTTTTTGTAAGTAGGCACCGACAAAGTTTCAAACCAGTGACCTTCTGCAAGGAGTGCCTAACAGTACACCAATTCACTGTCTATTCTACACCTTGTGGGCTAGATCACTGTAGAGTTAAATTGTCTCGATATTTAAATTTTATTTTAAAATTGAAAAAAAAATTGTCGTTTCCCCTAACATAGAGACAAACACTAGTGTGCTTTAAACAAAGTGCACCATAAAAATTACACACACACACACACACACACACACACACACACACACACATATATATATATAATAACCACACTAGTGCTCTTTCTTTAACAATACGCACAAGACTAATTGAAATGATATATTCCACATTGTGCACCAATGTGTTACCTCAAAATGTATTAGAGAGCTAAAATGTCACATAAAATTAATTTTCATTTAAAAAATACTAAAACAAAACTAATGATGCGCATCATGAACATAGACGCACTGATGCATTTTTATAAAGGCACATAGTCCAACTTATATTTAAAATAAATTAATTATTTTGAAATTGCTTTATCTATAAGAAACACAACAACGTGTTTATGTTTATGAACATGTGTCAATGTGTCATAACATTCTACAACACACTATGCTAGGGTAAAGTATAAATAAAAAAATAAATAGCTAACTTTTCCCCATAGTAGGTTTTCCTATGGTATATATTCTTTTTTGGTTTGGATGTGTGGATGTGTTATTTTTGTCAATCTGTTTTCCTCTTAGTTTCAATTTATTTCATCATTTTATGAAATTAAGCTAATAAAAATGACCCTAAAATCTCCAATAAACATTGCATAACAAAGGGCTTGTAGATAGTTGTAAGATATGTTGTGACAAATTATTCTAGTTGTATATCTAATTACAATTTACAAATTAACTACCTAAATGGACCATAAATAAGATGATTACTATGTAAACATCAAACCAATATCATTATATTAACATTAAGATCTATGATGTAAGACTTATGTTTTGATGTGGGTTCTATGAAAAATAGACAACTTATTTTTGTTATGAGATGCAATGTTTATCTTGCTAAATAAATGAAACATTGTTATGTTCATGTTTATGTTCTTGTGATATATATAGATAATGTATTCATTATTTTATTTACTACTCATGCTTTAAGTTTTGGTAGCTTAAAAGATTATAATGGCTAATTAAATTATGTATTGCACACCACACAAAATATTAAATACCATAAAGATAAATTAATCAAAACCTATTTATGGGTGAAACTTCTTTCTTTTGGATGGTTGAATATGTCAACATACCAAATTATTGTGGACTTTTATTGGGCATTTTTTTTGGATCCTTGGTCTCTAAAAGATCCAACGACAAGTAAAACTACATATTCTAAAATGTTAGCTCTAATGTGATCTACATGGTCTTGTACGCTATTCCCAACTATATATTCTAAAATGTTGGCTCTAATGTGATGTACATGGTCTTATACACACTATGGCTTTAAGAACAACGATCTCATTTTTTTAAATTACTTATGTTACAAACTTTTTGTTTATTTTATTAACTCTAGAAGTTTCATTAACTCTAAAAGTAGTGCACCTCATAACATTATGAAACCATGTGTTTAATGTGACAATGAGCATAGTCACGTGTTTATATATTTTGTACACACCATGTGGAATTTTTTTTGAAGTTTTGTATCTTAAAATTCGAGCATGTGACATAATCTTTTGAATTTTTTTTTTTTTATGAGTTTAGATATGTAAACACATTAACACAAGGGTTATAATAGCACACTAGTTTGATTCATGGTTTGATACATATTATATGGAAAAAAACCTATGCTAAAACATTTTCCTATATGCATGTGATAGAAACCTTTGTTAAAAGAATAATAAAGGGGATGCTTCCACTAAAACCTTTATTAAATGGTTATTTTTCTTATAGCATCATATGTATATTTGGGGTTCTCTTCTCTAAATCACGCTTTATCTTGACTCTAATAGTAAACTCCAATTCGAGGAAGGGATATGCATCTCTCACCACTCTTGAAAAGTAATGCTTTTAGCTTTAATTTTTGGGAATTTATATAAGATATCACTCTTTCATTCATTGGTCGTACCTATATTCTTAAATGGGTGTGAGGTTTGGAACCATATTGGAACCAACACCAACTAGATGGAAGCACATACTCCTAAATATATTTTCCAGCACCAACTCGTGTCTTTGTATTCTCCATCACCGACTCCCTCTCCTTGTATTTTCCATTATCTACTGTAAGGAAACACCGACTCCCTTTCGTTGCATTTTCTAGCACCTACCAGAAGGAGGTATCAACTCCCATTCCTCGCCCCTTTGTACCTCCCTGAAATGAACAAATTATGATTGAACTATGTAACAAATATAAATGTTATAAACATTAACATTTAATACTAAGTAGGTTAATTACGGTAAGAAATTAATTACTCAAGAGGTGACTTGAAAAGTCACCCCCCTTACCACTTAAGGGATAAAATACCCGACACTAATTCTTGTAAAACATCTTTTTATCTATCCAATTATCAATATATATTTGTCCTATTAATGGCTTATCGAATATTCTAGGTGTTTTGGCAATATTGATTGTGTGAAGTGAATAAATATTCACTTCATTTGGTATCAGAGCAATACCGAAGATATTTTTTTATTACGAATCATAACAAAACATTGATTACAAAGATTAAAAAACTAAAACACAAAGTAAGAGGGGACACTCCGATGAACACCTCGAAGGAAGAATATTGGAAAAGTAAGAAGAAAACTAGTGTCTAAATAATCATAATCAGGAACTAGAGAATCAAATCCAGAAATTAGAAATTTAAACAAAGTTGCAAGATAAAATAATCGAAAATATTCAGAATCATAACAATCTACTAGAGAACCAAGAAGTAGAAATCCAGGAAAATGCATCCAAAAATCAAATCGAGGAAGTGAAGTAAGTCCTCATCGCAGTCCAAAAGAAAGAAAAACAAACAACACATACATCTTATAGACATCCTAATTATATTCGTCATTTTGACCAATATATGTAACCGTTTCTTTTTTTCTTTTTTTTAGATTTTTCAGCTTTCATACCGCTTTAGCCGAGCACCATTACCAAGTTTCTGAAATACTCTTCCTTTTAACATTTTCAGTCGGAATGATCTGTTAGAATTGATTTCTTCGACCATATATGGTCCCATCCACTCTATGTGTAACTTTTTTTGTTTTCCTTTTAATCGGTTGTTAGACAAAAACATAAGTTTTCCAACCGACAAGCTCTTATTTTTAATATTTCGATCATACCAAGCGTTTTGTTGTTATTTTTGGATCTCATGATGTTGTATTGAGATCATTAGATTCTCTTCTAGTTTAGACAATTGTACAAGTCGTTTTGTCCTAGCCTCTTCGACATCAATATCTAATATGTCATAAATTTGTAGGAATATATTAAACCCACTCACAACTTAGGATAAAATAATTAATCATTATTTGATTATTTATTCACCCACCAGCTTAATTAGTTGGCATCCACTTGCACCTTGAAGTCAAAACATGCCATCTATATCCTAGGAATGATTTATTTCCAATTCTAGGTTGATCTTGACCACCTTTTGACCATCCATAATTAGTATACAGGACTTTATAGCAGATTCTTCTTTATTCTGCTTTTTCTGCTTTTCCTGCTTTTCTATGGATAAGATAAAAGCTAGTCAGCTAGGAAACTGAGAGCTTTTGTTTCCAACCCATCCTCCATTATTTTTTCTCCATTTTCTAGGATTAGCATGTTATTTCCATCTCCTTGACAACTCACTCATGCTTTTTCCAACTTGTGAGGTCCTTGATAGATTTAGTAAGTGCTTTATCCACCTATGGGGGTTTTGCTATATTTTGGTAAGTCAACCTTTTTGAGCTTTATGAGTTGTTTCCATAAAATTCGATTTTCCTATGAGGGATGTACTATTTATGTACACTATTATTCATAATTATTAAATGGAAGGATACACACCAATATTCATCTCTTCATTCATGTGATTCAATCTCTTTTCTTCTCTCTGTTTTTCCTGTGTATGCTTGTAAGAATTCTTAGTAGAAAGATATATTTCCTGTGCTTCTTATTAGAATAATTTCTCATAGAATTGATCTATTATTTCTACATGGTATCAGAGCAGCAAGGTTGATCAAGTTCTATAGAGTTGAGGAGCGCTTTTAGTCGCCTATCCCTCTCTGAAGAAGAGCTTGTCTAGCTTACAAGATTGTCTCCTAGTTTGTTTTGCAGGTTGCAGAGAGTATCTCTTAGAGCATATCAACAACTTCAATATGGATTCAAAAGTTCCTCTACTATCTCCTTTCAACTATGCTGATTGGAAGCCAAAGATGAGTGCATACTTGAAGAGGCAATGTCTCTTTGATGTCTCCATTGGTGCATTGAGTGAACTTGAGTCTTATGAAGAGAAGATTGATTGGCTAAATAATTGTGATAGAGATTATAGAATTATGTGTTTGGGAATGTCTCCAAATATATATCATCTCATAGCTTCTGCTGAATTTCCATTTGAGCGTTGGAAAATTTTGGACAAAGCTTTTGGTTTGCAGGAAATTGAAGATGAAGCATGGAGCGAACCTAGCATTTTTTCTTGTTCTCTCTCTCAAGATTTCTTGGCCTCTACATTCTCTAATGAAGTTGATCTTGTTGAAGAATTTTCTCATACATTTCATGTTGCTGCTTCCCTCTTTCATTCAAATGCTTCCTCCTTCAATGAAGAAGCAAATATTGAAGAGCCATCTTTTTTTGTGTCTCTTGAAGGTGATTTTTCTTCTTGTGATACTATTGATGAAAAAGAAGTAACATATGGAGCTGCTGCTGATATTGATTATGATCCTATAATCCATTCATTTTTCTCTCAATCTCCTGTCTTAGATTCTAAGATCTATGTGACAGATTATTTACACCTCTTGCATACCTCTCTCATTGATGGTGCGCAACCCAGTGACTTACAGGATGTTTGCTTAGCCACATCAATCCTTATTTGTGTCATACCATTTACCTTACTTGATCTCATGTGCTTCAGCATATCCTCCTTTGTTCTTGGCATCATTACTCAGAGCTTCCTTGAAGATTGTGAACATCTCATTCTTTCCTCCTTTCATATAGAGGATTCATTACCAGTGTATTCCCATGAGTCTATTGATATGCTTATATGTGATCCTTTGGATTCCGATTTAGAAGCATATTTGCAGGTTGATACACATATAATACCACCATACATACCATCTACCATACCTATGAATAATCCAAATACTATACAAATCCCAAGATCACTAGTTGATTCCTCATTGGTCTCTTATGCAGTGATATTTATCTTACATGGTTTGAAGTCTTTCCTATCTTTCATTGGCTGGTTATCCATGTCCTTAGTCATATATGGAATGATATTAAACATGTTTGGATATGTTCTAAACACTTATGGTTCAGATATTAAGCCCATCCATCATTCATATTTTTACACCTATCAGTTTTCCCCAGTTGTTCATAATTTTCCTAGTCTAGCCCTATATCCTCATGGAGCCACTGAAGCCTTTGTCTTTGCTGTTCCATATCTAATGTTTCTGATATATCAGAGTTTTATCAGCCTCATATCATATCTATACAGGTGCTACATCAGATTGGAATATTGACATGTGATTCACATCACAATTTTGCAGCTATTCAGGGAATTGGGTGTGAAATAAATTGCCTTATTTTTTGTACTCTTTGGGAAGGAGTATGCATAGATCTCTTTTCCATTTCAGATTATGTTTGTAGATCAGAGTTTGAAATCAGAAAGAAGCATTCAGATAATCCTCCTACTTCATCAAATGATGAGATACAAGGATTCTCTCCTCTTCCTTCTTGCAGGTTCTACACTACAACACATGATCATCGAGTTCATGATTTCTTCAACAAGTATTCCATCCAGAAGCAGTTCACTCAGCTAATTCAAGTGAAGATAAGGATATGTTGAATACATATTATTTCAAATTTTGTGCCTTGTCCTATCTTGAGGGAGGATTTTCCCCATGTGGTTTTTCCTCTTTCCTCACTTTTCTGGACATAATAATTGTTAAAGGGTGACCATAGCCTTGTTGCTGGGCCCTATATGCATCCATATGCATCTATATTTTTTGTCATACCATCATAAATTCAGACTTATATGTGGGTGTAGGAATATATTAAACCCACTCACAACTTAGGATAAAATAATTAATCATTATTTGATTAATTATTCACCCACTAGCTTAATTAGTTGGCATCCACTTGCACCTTAAAGTCAATACATGTCATCTATATGCTAGGAATGATTTATTTCCAATTCTGGGTTGATCTTGACCACCTTTTGACCATCCAGAATTAGTATACAGGACTTTATAGCAGATTCTTCTTTATTCTGCTTTTTTTTCTTTTCTTGCTTTTCTATGGATAAGATAAAAGCTAGTCAACTAGGAAACTGAGAGCTTTTGTTTCCAACCCATCCTCCATTAGTTTTTCTCCATTTTCTAGGATTAGCATGTTATTTCCATCTCCTTCACAACTCACTCATGATTTTTCCAACTCGTGAGGTCCTTGATAGATTTAGTAAGTCCTTTATCCACCTATGGGGGTTTTGCTATATTTTGGTAAGTCAGCCTTTTTGAGCTTTATGAGTTGTTTCCATACAATTCGATTTTCCTATGAGGAATGTACTATTTATGTACACTATTATTCATAATTATTCAATGGAAGGATACACACCAATATTCATCTCTGCATTCATGTGATTCAATCTCTTTTATTCTCTCTGTTTTTCCTATGTATGCTTGTGAGAATTCTTAGTAGCAAGATCTATTTCCTTTGCTTCTTATTAGCATCATTACTCATAGCATTGATATATTATTTCTACAAAATTGTTGGTGTTTGTTATCGAAAGTGCAAAGGGACGACTGCTTCTTTCCCATAAACAAGTCTAAATGGTGTCTGATCTGTTGATCGTTTGTACGCCCACAGGACAACGAGAATTTTCTCGTCCCAATAATGTTTGTTTGTATTGCATATTTTGGTTAGGACCTTTGTTAGATTTTTGTTAAATTTTTCAATTGCACCATTGGATTGAGGATGGTAAGTTCTGCTCCTTCTATGTTCAATTTTAAACCGGTCTGTTAAAGCTGCAATTATTGTGTTAATAAAGTGTGACCCCTGATCGTTGATCAAGTTCAATGGAAAACCGAATATGGTAATAATAGTTTTCATATATAAATTGTGTAGCTACTTCTACATAACAGGATTTGACATGTTCTTCCTCTGCCCAGTTAGTAATGTATTCGACTGCTGTTATAATGTAGCGTGCTCTGGTTCTTTTAGAAATTATTGGAAATGGTCCTTTAAAGTCAATCGCCCAAATTTTGAAAGTTAAACTTAGTTTTACTAATATTAAAGGAATATCAGTACTTGGTAGAGGCAGACCCAATCATTGTCAACGGTCACATTTACTGACAAATTTTCAACAATCTCAGTATAATGTCAGCCACCATAATCCCGAACGTTGGATTTTCTTAGCATTCGTGTCAGACTGAAAATGTCCTCCAGCTGGGCCATACTGTGATTCATGCATTATACTTTCTTTTTCATGTTCCAAAACGCATTGCTTGAGTACCTTGTATAAACCGAGCTTATAGAGGAAATCATTTATTATGTTATAATGTGCATCTTTCATCGCTAAAAGTTTCTTCTTTTTGTCACTCATTCCTTCTGGTGCTTTTCCATTTTCTAAGAATTGTGTTGTTTATTCTATTTCAACAGGTGCAACTTCCACTCTAAATAGATGTGCATCTAGTAGGTCATCTTCGAATCCAATCGGTTCCTTACCCATGTCAATTCTCGACAAGTGGTGGGGTCCGACTTGGAATAACTGTAACCAACTACATATTCTTCTATGATGTAAGGGTTTATTTACTAAATATTTTAATGCTTGGTGATTGGTGTAAAATACAAAAGGGTTAGCTAGTAAATAGTGTCGATACTTTTGAAGTGCGAAGACCATTCCTAGTGATTCCCTTTCTGTCGTGGAGTAATTACGTTCAGATTTGTTTAATTTTCTGCTACTACATACAATTGGATAATCCATTCCATCCTCTCCCAGTCACCTCAGTATTACACCGATTTCTATATCGGATGCATCGATAACTACATGAAATTTTATTAACCAATTTGGGAATTGGAGAAGAGGTGCTTCGACTAGTTTTTTCTTTAAAGTGTCGAATGATGCATCAAATTCTCCATTCAATTCATATTCCCGATTCTCTTTTAGTAACTCTTCTAAAGGATATGTCATCTCTGAATAATGATGAATAAATTTCCTGTAGTAGCTTGTATGCCCCAATAAAACTCTGACTTGTTTTGGGTTTACTAGTGGTTTCAAGTCTAGAATAATTTTGATTTTTTCAAAAATGACCTTGATACCTTCTTTGCATATGATGTGACCTAGTATAATTCTGATAGGGGTTATGAAAATGAATTTCTTTATATTAAGCAATAGTTGAATTTTTTGACATTTTTCTAACATTAACCTTATCCATTTGCAATGATATTTTCACATAGAATAAATAGTCTAGTCGTCAAAATACACATCAATTGTTTTGTATATATAATCCTAAAATGCTTTAACCATTATTCGTGAAAATATGGCTCGTACATTTTTCAAACCAAATGACATAACTTTGCAATAAAATGAACCAACTTCACATACAAACATTGTTTTATTTTGGTCTTAATTGGCAATCGGTACTTGATTATATCCTCAGAAACCATTTGTAAATGAGTAGCACTCATGTCCTGCAACTTCACTGAGAATTTCATCTACAAAAGGAGTAAAAAATGGGCCTGTCAGAGTGACTTTGTTTAGTTCACGGAAATCTACACAGGTTCTCAATCTTGTCGCGGGGTCATGCTTCCTTGGTTGTACAACCATTGGGCTTTCCCATTTCGACTTGTCGATGAGGTAGATAATTTTGATCGTTAACATATTGTCAATTTATTTCTTTACTATCTCTTTATATTTATGAGCAAGTTTGTATGGTTGTTTCTTTATTGGTATTGCATCTGGTTTTATTTTTATCTTAATTTCACCCATTTCTTGAACTAAACCTTTAAGATCCTTGTAATCCTGAGCGAAGACATCCTGAAATTATTTTAGTAGGTTAACTAATTATGTTGTCTTCTCCTCATTCCAGTAATCTTTGATTCTTTCCACTTTTTATCTATCATTGTTAGAGATGGTGAATTATTTTGTTTTAATTTTTGCATCCATCCATTCTGGCTCCTTTCTTTCATTAATTTGTCGACTTCTTTCCTTGAATTGTGAAAACGATGTTGGGAAGTCTTCTATTATCATCCGTTCAGACTCTTCTTTTTCTGTTCATTTGAATTTTAATATTGTTTTGATCAGTTTCGTTGTTTCCAGATGGTTAGACTTCCATTGGAAACTTTTTCCATTTGTATGCTTGGTTTCTAGTCGAAGTCTTATTGACTGTGGTAATTTGTTTGATCGAATATTATGACATGAATATTTTGGGCGGCTGTGCATTTCTGTTGAACTATTATTAACAGTCAGTTTTAGGAACTTTTTTATTTGTTTTGCATCTTTGACTAGTTGGTCATATTCAAGTATAAACTTGAAGTGTTTGATGAAATTTTCTTTAAGTTCGTTCCATGAAAACATTTCACCTCGGGCTTCCTCCATTTTGTAGCACTTGTTTCGTAGGTCATCTAATGTTGATGGAAATAGGTGAGGCCATATTTATTCATCTTTATAACCAATTATTTTTCACTCTTTTTCACATATACTTATGTTTTTTTCAGGATCTTGATCTTATGTAAAGACTGGTATTTGTGCTTGATTTGTTAGCTTCTTTCCTCCAAATAGTTTGACAAAATATGTTGAATTTGTCGACAATGTTTGTAGTCTCGACTAGTGGGTATCCCACAACCGAGTAGCTTGACCCATAAATGTTTCAACTAGACTTTGAAGTCAATCATGCTCACCTATGTTTTTAGAGACTTGTTCAATGTGGAGGACTGGTGATTTGCGCTCTTTATACCTGAGTGACGGTCTGTTTTCTATTTTTATTGGTGCCAATGATGGATGTTCCCTAACTTTTCTTTCAAATATTTTTGGTATTATAGATACAGAGAAACATTAATGTGTTTTTTTTTTTTGAATGGCTTGGATAGTCCAACATTCCCTTTCTTGTAATTCATAATTTTCCATTGCCCAATCGTATAGTTCTGCATCTAATTCATATCCTACCAAATTTGTGTTTCCTAAATGAAATTCTCTGTATATATTTGGTTCAAGATAATATTCATTGTTTTGTATCTGATAGAGCTGTCAGACATCAACTTCATTGTCTATCGGTTTTGTCCATGGTTCACCTTGTGACGGATGAATAGGGACAATTACTTTCTACCCATTTCCATTAAGTTTTATCTTTACTTTGTCCAGTGAAATCAATGCCTTCATCTTTCGATCCCATGACTGACCCACTAATGCTGGAAAGGAATTGGATCCTTCCTTATGGTTAATAATTTAAAAGTCAACTTTTGTAGTAATGCCTTTTATAGTTGTGTCAACATTCTGCTAAACACCAATGGGTTCAATTAGACCTTGATATCCTAATTTGAAATATATACAAGATTCACTTAGTCGAGGTTTTCCCAGTTGTTCCCATGTGTCTCTAGTCATCATAATTTACCTGTGATTCAACGTCGAGAACGAATTTTTGGACATGATAAACTTCAATTTCTAGGTCGACCAGAGGGTCAGAATCACTTTTGTCTTTCTAATTTAAACTACATATGCTTTTGTCTTGTTTATCAATACCAATTTTACTCTTAAGATTGTACAATAAATTGATTGATTTTGCAACAGAATTATCATTATGTATTAAATTAATTAATTCTTGATCCATCTTTTGTTGTTCATTATCACTTATTTCTTATGTAGCTAACTCTTGAAAAATAGTCGATGCATCATTATATAGTTTCTTTTGTATAACTAGGTTAGGATAGTCATCTTTGTTCTTTATCTTGCTAATTTTAGGATTATCATTGTCGATTTTAGCACCTTTTCTAGTAACAATTTGCAAATTATTGGTGCGAATAACATCACATTTTTGGACACTCAACAAGACATTAACATTTTTATTTTTATTGATTTTTTCTAGCATGGTGGGACAATCCTCTAAAGAGTGATTTCCCACACCACAACTAGTACAAAATGTGAGGTTGATTCGATCCTTGTATGGACAATAAGCATGTTGATGTCCTTCATCTAAGCACGTATAACACTAGATTGGTCATCGTGGCCTATTCTCCCAATTCCCAATGAATCGGCCTCATCATGAATATCCTCCATGACAATTGTTATCATACCAATGCTCGTACCCGCAGTCATCATATATTTGATTTTTTTGGTCATTATGGTCGTTGTTGTTTCTTGGGATGTTGTCGTTATTATTCTATGCAAAAACAATTGTCTAAAAAACTGCATGATAATTCTCTCAGTTTTTCAAATTTAGGTGGAAATCAGTTGTTGCATGGCTTTTGACTTCGCATATTGCACACCAGTGAGCTTTTTCATTCTTCATATTATACAGACAAACTTTTGTCACATGTAAACCATGCTCCTAGAATATGTCACAAAAGCATTTCAACTGAATGAACCACACATCTTGTCGATGATCTTCTTGTCAGCAATTATCTTTTGTATGCCTAGTCGTTGATAATTTTGTGCACCAAAATTCATGGTCCTTGAGGTTTAGATCTTGTATCACATTTTGCATTATCTCCAATTGTTCCTCGATGTGGATTTCAACATGGTTCACTAGGTAGTCCTCGTCCATTTCTACTTGCAACACCTTTGTCAATGCATCTTCATAGGTATTAAAGTTGTCTATTCTAATATGCATTTGGATATTTTGTAGAAGTCTTGAAAACAACCATTCGATTAACAATTGCTCATATGTATTATAGTCCAATTAGCTAAGTAGGTCTTTAAATATTTTGTCATACTCCCACATTGTTTCTGTCAGTTTCTGGACTGTAGTCTTTAATTTCTTGGCTTCCAGATGTTTTGCATCTAGAGTCTTGAAGAATGACATGAATTGTTACTTAATTGGTTCTTTATTAGCATTCTGTGTTTTCTCTATGTACATCATATACCACGTGAGTGCTCTCTTCCATAGAGAACCAGTGAACTGGGCCATCTGTCAATCTTCATTGGTGATAATGTTGGCTTCCAAGGACAACTCACAGATGAACCAATGTCATCTGAGATCTTCATCGCCCTCATAGAGGGGGATGTGGGCAAACACATGTGCCATATCTCTGGATTCAATGTCTATTCTTGGAAGTGGAGGAGGTGGTGGTGGTAGTGGTGGGTTACTTCTTGTAAATATGTTTTTTTCATAGCTATTTTTCGATGGAACTTTCATTTCCATCAGAGATTTTGTCTGTATTTTTTGGTTTGTTTCCGACAAGTAGATGATTTATGTCGACTCTTTCTGTCGATACCCAAGTAAACTACTGTGACTGGGGTATCCTTTCTTGCAGAACTAACTAATATGTTGTTTTATCTAAAGCTGTGATTGGCTG
Source organism: Pseudotsuga menziesii (assembly GCA_001517045.1). Classification (NCBI taxonomy): domain Eukaryota; kingdom Viridiplantae; phylum Streptophyta; class Pinopsida; order Pinales; family Pinaceae; genus Pseudotsuga; species Pseudotsuga menziesii. The sequence continues at coordinate 65,728 of LPNX011058978.1, read as the reverse complement.
GGGGGTTTCTCCTTCATGTTCCAGGTAGAGTAGATGAATACTTTGGTTGGATGAAATGGGTTGAAAGGTGACCCAATTTCCTTCCTGTGGTTTAGGGATAATTTTAACAACACCCCCAAAATTGATATGTATAATAAATGGGCAAATCTCCCTAATATATAGGAAAAATTGAATGCTATTTTATAAATAATATAATATGTATATATAATTTTTTGGATAATATTTCATTCTATTATAGGATCTTGTAAAATATTGGTGAATCTTTTACTAAATTCTAAGATATTGTAAAATCTTGGAGAATATTTTCCTGATATAAAATATTGTAAAAACTTGGAAAATATTTCATCAAATTATAAAATATTGTAATGCCTTGGTGAATCTTTTGCTATGAAGACTCATCTTTTGATTATCCATATTACTAAGGTATTGCAATAGAAGAGCATATACCCGAGCTCAAATCTCTCAACTTCTAGACCCTCAAATGAACAAATGCGTGGAGGAGAGAAGGGATTTATTTATACATTTCAAAAGAAGTATTGGGTCACTCACAATTTGAGGTGTTGGTAAAACAAAACTACACTAACTAGATTCAGGGAAACTGGGGACTCCACTTTTCATCTCTTCCTTTAATGGTCCAACGAACATGTGGGATCCAAATCTTGACATACCAACAAACTGATAGAATTGAACACTTTACACTATGGAGTGATTATGGCACCCATGAACCATTATTACAACATGGAGTATTATTGAGAACCACAACCTTAATATAGTGTATGAATTCCCAATTAGCTTATTTTCCAAATCTCTCATTTTAAGATACCCTTTATGAAAAAAAATAACTTGCTTATTTGTTTATAGATACAAATGCCACTTTTTACTTTCTTTTGTTGACAATCAAAATATGAATTATGTCATTTGATTTAGAATTTTTAGAGTTAGTTAGAGTTTCAATCGCTATTAGAAATAATAACATAAAATAACAAGAATAGAAATCACATTAATTCATCATCATACATATCATTAGAACTACTTTGTTAAAGACTACTTTCTCTCAGATAAACTGAGTTGTTTGTATTGATGTCCTTGAAATTTTTTAAAGCATGCAAAATGTGGTAAACTTGTTTTATCACCCTCATTGAATACACAAAGCTAGATATCAAATAGCATAATGTCTACATCTCAGGTCAAATGTTCCCTATGCATATTATATGCAATCGTGATGGAAATGAAGTATCATGTTCTAGCTAAATCATATATTTATCATACATAACAAGATCCATTTCCGGATGATGATAGAAATTACATATCAAAACAAATCACCAATTTTTATTTTTATTTTACTTTTGAATGGCCCTTACAAAAAACAAAATATCGTATAACAAGTAATGAATGCAACAAATTTAGTTCACAAATAAAATTGACAAACTTTGCAATACGAATACAAAAATATTCCAATCACGAACTTCTCAATACAAATAAAATAATTTAAAAGTATGCTATGGACAACTCTACAAAAAGACAACTTAAATAATGAACATTCCATTGTAGCCTCACCATTATAATCAGTGTAAATTCATTTATATTACAAGCATCCCAAACATCAACAATAACATACATAAAATATGAACATATACACTCTCATTAATGCCTTAGTTCCAATAATAATTGCAGAGAAAGATCCTAATAAAAGCACATTTTAAACAACTGGGTTAAATTCAGTTTGAATATATTAAACCATTTTGTGTCTCTTCATCAAGAGTAGAATCCACTAACAACATATAAATGTCAGTGGAGAGTTTAAATATGAAAAGGCATAAAATAAATCATATCATCCGATCTCTATAATACTTTCACAAAACCAATACTCCTAGGATAGAATAAAACCCTCATAACATTGAATGATCCCTAAGAATCGAGAGTGAGGCTAGAATTCAAAAAGCCTAAAAAATCATCCATGATAAAAATCATAATAAAAGATAAATTTACAAAACAATTTTTTTTTTATAAAAACCATACCATGTTAATTATTGGATGAAAAGCGTGATGTGAGTTTGTATTCTATGATAAATTGCAACTATGGCATGACCCTTTAATACTTGAACTTTTATCAATGGAGATGTTATGTGAAGATTAAAATACTGAGAAAACTAAGAATGAAAAGTGGAATCACATCAACCAGAATCTTCACCCTGTAAGCGCAATCTAATGTGGGTGAACCATGAATCATTGTATCCTTTAAATAGAAAAAATAGCCCTTGATTTTCCCTCTAATACTAGAAAATGAAACAATATGCCTAAATTACAAGGAAAATAGAGGCAAAATAACCATTAGGAGCCTCCATTACTGAAAATTAGGGGCGAAAGATAGATTGGAGGGAGATTTTTCTAGGGCGAAAATAGTTTTTCTCATTTTCCTCATTAATATATTGGAGGCTATTCATTTTGGATTTAATTTTTTTCAAATAAATATTTGGTGAATATATTTTTTCCAAAAAAACCCTTTCCATATAAGAAAATAGCCCACTTAATTTTTGTAACCCCCTTAATATAACACATGGGCTATATAGAACTCCTAGAATTATACATGTTGTGGTCGCTAAATTACTAGAAGGTCAACATTGTTTCCTTCGTCATCCAGTCGAATTCATACACCTAAATCGCCAACTTGTAGTCCCAACCCTTCTTCAACAATATCGTGTACTTGGGAACTCATATTGGAATTTATCAGAGAATGAGGTATAATCCTTTGGGGTATATCAATTTGGATAGCTTCACCATGCTCTATCCATAAATATTCTTCCATCGATGAAACTTCTTCATCTATGCCTTCTTCTTATCGGTCATAACCAGACACTGGAGGATTATCTTCTTGTTTTGTCACTCTGGTCATCATTCTCCGCTAGAGCACAACAGCCTGCTCTCTAATCTCTTCCCTTCTCTTTTTGCTCTTTTCTCGTTCTATATTCTCTATATCCAGAGTGCTTTTGTGATTTACTATTCATATTATCTCCTTTTTTTCCTGAATTTTCATCGTTGGTATTGGTGTCTTTACAAGTCAATCAGAATTCTTCTACTCTACTCCAAAACATGACCAGCTACCCCCCATATCTGACCCGAATGCTTTAGTAATCCCGGGTTGAACTATTTATTTTCTTAGAAAGTACTCCCACTCTCTTTCTTCGACAAATTTTCCCCACTCCTTTTTTTTTCTTCCTAGTTTGTGTTAGATGGTGGTTCTATTAGTAATGTATGAGGTTCAACAATATGGCCTGCACCCTTGTTGATCAAGAATTTGAAAAAAAATGTTGGTAATGTACACAAGAACTATTCAGTTAGGTCATTGTAGAATCTCTCTTGGATAATTTCGACAAAGACTCCTTCTTTGACTGCTCATTCCTCATAGAACTCATCAGTGATTCTTTGGAACTTGATATCACTAGAAAATTACCAAAGGTTGTAAAGGTTATTCCCAGGTAACAGCAAAAACCACTTTTAAAGAGAGACTAGCTTTTTTCTCTTTGAGCTCTGTAAATTAAAGAAATATTTGAATACACAAGTTCTCCAAAATATCACGGGTTCCAACCCTTACTTCATCAAATGTATGAATACTTATACAATTTATCCTCGAGTTGAACAATAAACCTAACTATCTAACGGTTTCAACCGTTTATTACATGTGTCAAAACATTTATCTATTACAAAATAGTTCTGAGATAACTAAACTTCTTAATTAATGATTTTTTAAAAATAACATTCTATCATAAATATATCTCTTGTTGAAACTCCTTTTCATTGTCTTCCATGATGTCTTCATGGTTATAACTTGTATTTAGTTGATCCATATTGATGAACTGTTCTCCACTGTTCAGGTTTAGGAAAATCTGCAACAACCATGTCATGTGCTAGAACTCTAAGCTTCGTGTTGTTTCTATATGAAAAATTATGCACCTTGGCACATGAGAATTTAAAATCAAATAATAATTCGAACTCTTCGGACAATTTATCAAACACAACTCTTCCAGACAAATCCTGCTACATATTTTCAAATTTACTATGATCTGACCTGCAATTTACCAATCTATCTAGATACTCCTTTTGAGACATTAAGGGTACTTTTTCCTCCCAGAAGAAAGGAATTCCCCTACTTACCAATGGACTAAATAAATTTATCACTTCTTTGAATTTATGACTTATAATATCAACTTTAGCCTGTATAGTATCCAACATTCTATATTTTCCAATTACATTTCTAGCCCAAGAGATAATAACAACTCTGTCTTGGATATCAAACCTTCTAACTTGATCTTCTGATAAGGTACTTAAAAAATTGATAGCATTCTGAGCTACTTCCATTGGTTCCTTATTTAATTCTTTTTTTACTATCAAACTTTTATGTTAGGCCACTTTCATAGCATCCTCCTAATCTACAATATAATCTAAATATGGTATAAACTTATTAGATTCTGAAATAATGTTATCCCAAATCATATGTCTGGCCCGTGTAAGGCCATTTGACCAACCACCTGCTTTGTTAACTTGGTACTCTTTTTCAGTAGCTCTTGATATTTTTCCTCTACTTCCTTCTTCTCCTATTCTTTTTTCAAAATTGTCTCTTCCAGGTTCTAGTTCTGTTCCTTTAACTCTATGAGTTCTACATATTTCAAGTTTACCTAATACAATGCTTTAGAAAGAGAGGTTGCATCTACTTCTACATAAGGAAAAATAAATTGACTTTTAACTTCTTCATATTTTTCTTGCAATTCTTTTTCTTTTGCTGCCAGAATAGCCTTTAGGTCCTTCTCACTTTCTATAAAAAGCTTAGCCTCGTTTCCCCAATGTTTTTCTTTTTCCTTAAGCTTTAACAGATTGGATTTACAATCTATCAATTCAATGTTTAATGTTTCTTTTTCCTTCTCAAACTCTGTTAATTCAGAGGTCTGAATAAGTTGAGTGGAAGGAATTTTCAATTTATTTTTAAGCACCTGAACTTCTTTATTTTTTTCATCAAATAACTTTTGAGCCACTGCTGCTTTGTATGACTCCCCATAAACCTTCAATAAATCCTCCTTCAAATTTTTAATTTTGATTCTAAGGGCCTTGTTCTCAACCTTTTCTTTCCGTAGGAGGTCCTGGGCTGTCTTTTTATTGGACTCCAATTTTAACACCTATAATGTATATTTAAGCAATCTTGTATATAGGATATCGGTTTTTTCTCTGTGAAAATGTATCATATATGTGGTAGGGATATTCTCTAAATTCACATTCACCTATGATACCTTATTAGCAATAGTCATGGCCAAACTTAGAGTATCTTTGGCATGATCCCCTATAGTTTTTAAAGTTACATTTGGCTTTGAAAATTTTCTCACTTCTTCATATAATTTTATTGTTTCATCAAAGGTTTTATCAGCTCTTTCCATGTAACTATTCAACCACTCTTCTTTTGATGTATACTTATTTGGGGTTGTTCCATCAAATACATATTCCTGAAGCTCTATACCAGTTACTTTCAATTTTTCTTGCTTCTTTTTACCTTTCACACTGCTCTTCTTCACCTGTACCATTTGTACCTCTCATTCAATTTTATGATTCTTTGGTGTACTAGCAGTGTCTGCTTTTTCATTATCCATGAAATCTGCATGTTCTCTCTTCTTTGAATTTCCTGAAAAAACTTATTAATGATGAAATATTACCATCAATTGCAACTATGCTAGAAATTTACATTGGTGGGGGATTATTTCCAGGTATGGATGAAATGGAGTCTTGTTCCATTTTGATATTAACTGGGATTCTGTTAGGATAATCCTCCCAATTAGCTTCCTCTCTGAGTCTAGCTACTTCAGTATGTTCAAAAGGGTTGTTTTTGTTTGCCATGTCTTCTTTTAGAGATCATCTGGTGTGGTTCATAGTTGATAGCAACTCCAAAAGAAAACCCCATGCTTCTGAGTAGATTATTAGTTATTGGTAGAGCAGCTCTACTTTTGACAACATATGGCCCTTCCTCACATGGAAATTTAATATCTACACTCTTCCTGAAGTTCAAGATGTGTTCTTCCTCAACTGTAAGCCTTTGTCTAAAAAATTCCAATGAAAATATTCTAGTTGTCAGAAAGGCAAGAAGAATATATGGCTGGTGCGAAAATCCATATAACCTTATAATTGTTTCATACTTTGAAAGGAACCAATCTCCTATCCTTTTACTAGGGGAAAGTTTCAATTTTTCCTTTATTTATAGCAATACCCTGGGCAATATTTCCTGAAATAAAATGTTGTATATCTCTGCCATCAAACAATTCATAAACTTGTAATAATTCTGGGTCATTTCAACAGTGACTACCAACTCAAGAAACTGTATGCTATCTTCAATATGTGATAAGAACATCTTCAGCAAAAAGGACTGGAATATGAAAACTCTAGTATCGTGGAAGTTGACTAACTGAGAACAAATGTTCTCAACTTGGAACTCATCAAACTTAAGGCAACAAGACCAGCAAGATTGACCTGGAAGTTCAGACTCAACGGGGAAAGTACTTAAGACAAACAACAAACTCAATAGTGACTTTGTAACATAGCCATTAGTATCTAACCCCAAAAATTGACTGGCTAAAGTTATACATTATTGGGTTTCTTCATTAAACAAAACTAGGCCAATAGCATACGATAAACCTATAACCTCACTATTAGGCTTTAAATATGAATTCAAAAAGGTTTCCTTATTCTCGGCTGCAAAATTTTGGAAGAATTGAATGATGTTTTTTTCTTTATACTCTTGGTATAACTGAACAAAATCATCTGGGACAGATAAGGTCTTGCGGATAACAAAGGCCTTAATAGGGAAAAGGATCGTAGACTTAGGTTTATCCATGACAACTTCTTGAGTTGCAGAATAATTATTAGCACACCACTTGAAAAATTTGGGGCAATTGGGGGTCTAGTCAACAGAGAAAATGTAAAAGAAAGAACTAAAAACACCATGGATGGCACCACCCTAGTCCTTAATAATTTTCAATTTATTTTTAGCCATTTCAATTGTTTCATTTAGTAAAATGGTATCATAAACTTCAGCATTTTTTTCTTCGAAGCTTTCCTTTCCCTTCAAACAGGAAACCCCTAATTCTTCACTATTTGCAACTTCTACCACTTCTATCTCATCCATTTTATCCAGTTTTAGAAGTATTTGGAAATTTTTAGGATGACTACCTTGTTAATCAGCATAGTGTTCTGATTCATCTAGGTTAGCACTTTGTGCACAGTTAAGGCTATCATCAACTCCAATGCTTAGAAAAAACAAACCTTTGAACTCCATGTAGGTGATTTTTATAATTTTGTATGTTTCATAACGATTGTGCATCTCCTGCAATCCACACCGTAGATTTATTTTTCCTTTGAAATATAATTCCTTCATATGCAAGATCTCACTACCAACACTTAACATTATCACCCTGCACAACTTGATTCGGCAGAATCAATATCAGTCATTGATCTGCAATCTTCCTTCTTCAAAACTGTCAAACTATGACAGCTTTAACATTCCACTAATCATTTTGAATTTTATCAACCAAGCAACTTCTGTTCACAGAATGCACCTTATTTTTCGATCAAAACCTAATCATTATTACAATCATCGATCAATGTGGCCCCCACCACTTTCCGCGGATTTGAATTTGGAATTTTTCCATGCTAGTTCAATCTGTGGAATTGTTTCAGACCATAGATCTATCTCCACCCACATCTTGTCCATTCGATGTTTCCACCAATTAACCCATTCCGCAAATAAAAAAATTTCCTTTGTTCGAGCATGTCCAATCTGCAAAATTCACCATCATTGTTGATCTTACTTTCCATCAATCTTAACCCTTCAAAGGTGCACCTTTTTAATGGATTCCACAAATCCGACACCTTATTTTATTCCTTGCATCTCAGATCTGTGGAAATCCTTTCCACCCTTGATCTACAGCTTCTTTAATTTGAACCGTCGATATTTTACTCCTTTTACCTCAATTCCTCCGATGAGATGATTTCAATTTCTCCCCCATGTTTCATTAGCGGAATGATCTACCACCATAGATCAAATCCCTCTCTTCATCTGACGACCCATATGAAAGAATATGCTAACCAATTAATCTGAAGAGTAATTTCACAAAATTATCAAATATAGTGCTAACGGGTGGCTCCACTAGGGATGCTATCCTCCCTTCCAAGTAGCAAACAACCTCGTAGACCTGTTGCCAAATCCATTGTCAATCTAAAAACAAAATTTTTTCCTTTTTCAAAGAAAAGTAAAAACTAAAATATGGCTACCCCTTCTGATATTAGGGACTTCTCTACAATTCAAATCTTCTAGCTCACCATCTATACTGATTGAAAGTAAAGGAATATTTACACTATAATACATGAAATTTCCTTCCCCCTTATTCCAAATAATGTTTTAGAAATCTCCCATTAACTAAACCTCCTTCATACTAAGACCCATCCTGATACTGTAAAATAAAATAATTATTACCCCTTTGTGCTGCAATAATGTATGGTCCTGCCCACAAATGATCAAACTTACCATGATTTCCTTTGTATTCATGTGGAGCATCCCATTTTAACATCAAATCATCAATTTGGAAAGTGTCCTCTTTTACCTTTCTGTCAAAGGTATTCTTCATTTTCTCCTAATGAATTTGTACGTTATCATATGTTTTATCTCTCAGTTCACTTAGCTTAATAATTTTGTTTATTCTCCTTTGCATATGATTAGGTTCATCCTATTGCTCCTGCAATAACTTCATAACTAGTACTCTTAGATATGTTGGAAAAGCTACTTTAGGTCCATACACCAATTGGAATGGTGACATTCCAATAGCCCTCTTTGCGTTGATTCTGTCAGCCCACAAAGTATATTTCATATTTGTATGCCATGCTCTTTCATTATCTTCCAACAAATTCTTAATTATCCTCACCAAGCTCTTGTTACATGATTCTTCCAATCCATTACCATGTGGATAATATGTAGTAGAATGATTCAGATTTATATGATACTTATGATAGAAATTTATATGATTATGGAGTTCCATGAGCTAAGATTGGGACAACATAACATGGAAGAGTATCCCAATAAGTTCTTGGAACTATTGAGGTATGCCCGGTACATCAAAGATGAAAAGGTGAAGATCTATTGTTTCCTGAGTGGATTGCCTCTGTCTTACAAAGACAAAATTGATTTTTACGAACCTAGAACTCTTGAAGAAGCAATAAGGAAGGATAAGTATTGGTATAATCAAAGAAAAGGTAAACCTAATTATCATAAGACATGGAAGGACAAAAATAATGAGAAGTCTAACCAAAGGAAGAAAGGTTTCAAACCTTCTAACTTCAGGAATCAGCAGAAGCAACCATCACAAGCTGATAAGCAGCTAGCCAGAGCGATGGGACAAAATCCTAGAGATCTACAGTAGAATAGAGAACCTCTCCAATGTTATAAATGTGGAGGACCCCACATACGTAGAAATTGTCCACTTGAGAATGAGAATGTAAGGCAAACTTACAACATTCAAGAGGCAAAAACAGTGGGTCAACTAGCAAGGGTTGTCCCTAGGATTTATGCAGCACTGGAGGACTACGAGGAAGATCACCAATCAAATGTGGTTGAAGTTGCAGGTAAGATTATTGAGCAATCTATTTCTATTTTGATTGACCCTAGTTCTACTCACAGTTACATTTCCCCTAAAGTAGTGGATATTTGTGCTTTTAAGAAAGTAAAGCATAGCAAATGTTGGTTAGTTCAGCTAGCCACTGGAACTAAGAAAAAGGTTAGTGAAGTGGTAGAGAAAATTCCATTGGTCATGAATGGATTGGTCACTTATGTAGATCTGAATGTTCTACCACTTGGTTCCTATTATGTTCTCATTGGAATGGATTGGCTGGAAGCTCACAAGGTAAATCTTGATTGTTATAATAAGGAATTTGAGTGCTTTCCATGAAGAAGGAAACTCAAAGATTGTGAAAGGAATTCCAAAGGTGATTTCTGTGAGGCATATTTCAGCAATGCAATTGAAGAAGTTCTGTAGGAAGGGTTGTCAACTGTATGCAGCTCATATTTTGTAGGCAACAAAGAATGAAACTCCTAGGTTGGAATACTTTCTTGTGTTGTAGGAATTCAGGGATGTGTTTCCTGATGAGATTCCAAGGCTTCCTCCAAAGAGAGACATTGATTTCACAATTGAACTTGTGCCAAGAGCAGAACTAGTGTCCAAGACACCCTACAAAATGAGTACAATTGAGATGCTACAGTTGAAGATGGAACTGCAGGAGTTGTTGGAGAAGAAGTATATCGAGTCGAGTGTGTCTCCGTGGGGAGCAGCAGTTCTATTTGTAAAGAAGAAATATCATATGCTCAGGTTGTGTATTGATTACAGACAATTGAACAAGGTTACCGTGAAGAAAAAATACCCTTTTCCTAGAATTGATAACCTCCTTTATCAAATGAGAGGAGCAAAGGTATTTTCCAAGATTGACTTCAAGTCTGGTTACCACCAAGTGAGAATCAAGGAAGAAGACATTCATAAGACAACCTTCAGAACAAGGTATGGACATTATGAGATTGTATTGGTACCCTTTGGTATCACAAATGCACCAGCTACATTTATGTGCCTTATGAACAGTGTCTTCAGTAGGTATTTGGACAAGTTTGTTCTTGTTTTCCTTGATGACATTCCTATTTATTCTAAGAAAGAGGAAGAGCATGAAGAGCATTTGAGATTGACATTGCAATTGCTCAAGGAGCATCAGTTGTATGCAAAGTTGAGCAAGTGTGACTTCAATAGAGATAGAATTCAATATTTGGGTCACATTATCTTAGCCTGAGGGTATATTTGTGGACCCTAAAAATATTGAATCCATTATGAATTGGCCTACCCCATGAAATGTGATAGATGTAAGATATTTTATGGGACTTGTAGGATACTACAGGAGATTCATTGAATGATTCTCCAAAGTTGCACATGCCATCACTTCTTTGCAAAAGAAGGGGATAAAGTTTGAATGGACATCGAGGTGTGAAGAAAGCTTCCAGCAATTGAAGAATCTTCTCACCAGTGCAAAGTATTGAAAGTTGCAAACCTAGAAAAAGAATTTGTGGCGTGTACCGATGCATGCGAACATGGGCTTGGAGGAGTCCTTATGCAAGACAACCACGTGATATGTTACGAGTCAAGAAAAATGAAGGAGCATGAGAAGAACTATGCCAGTCATGATCTAGAACTTGCAGCCATAGTACATGCTCTCAAGATGTGTAGGCACTATTTTATGGGTATAAGATTTGAGCTAAGGACAGACCATCGTCGTCTGAAGTATTTATTTGATCAGCCTACTCTAAATGCTAGGAAAGCGAGATGGCTAGAGTTTTTATGTGAGTTTTATTTCGAAATCAAGCACATAAAAGGAAAAGAGAATAAAGTAGTTGATGCACTCAATAGGAAGGTGCAGGAAATGCATGTGGCATCTCTTAGTGTTTTCCAATCATATTTGAGACAACAGATTGTTAGTCATACCACTGAAGATGAAATGTATGTGCAAGTAAAAGACAAATTGTAGCAGCAAAGTATTGAGAATAAGTATGAGGGACATAAATTGGAAGAAGATGGACTTCTTACTTATAAGAATAGGATCTACATTCCAAATGTAGCATATTTGAGGAGAGTTTTTATGGATCAGATCCATCACGCTCCATATTCTGGTCACGCAGGATATCAGAACACAATTTCTACAGCCAGAAAGCACTGCTTTTGGCCAAGACTGAAAAAGGACATGGCTAAATATATTTCAAGATGCATGAAATGTTAGTAGGAAAAGGTTGAGCATCAACACCCAGCAAGTTTGTTGCAACCTTTGCAAGTTCCAGAATGGAAATGGGAAGTTATTTCCATGGATTTTATTACAGTATTGCCAATGACTTGGAGACAACATGATTCCATCATGGTTGTGGTGGACAAGTTCACAAAGGAGGCACATTTTATACTGGTTAAGTCTACGCATAAGACTGATGACATTGAAAAGATCTTCATGAAAGAGATTTTCAAATTGCATGGATTACCTAAGGCAATAGTCTTTGATAGAGATGTCAAGTTCACTTCAAATTTTTGGAAGGGTTGTTTGCAGATTTGGGTACAAAGTTGAACTTCAAGTGCTTGAATATATGATTCGCATGTATGTGATGGATAAACCAACCAAGTGGGAAGATTATTTACACTCGGTAAAATTTGATTATAACAATGGACAACAAGCATCCTTGGGGATGAGTTTGTATGAAGCTTTGTATGGCAGAAGGTGTAGGACACCAGTGACTTGGGATAATCCAGTGAATATTGTTGTGCTTGGTCCAGAATTGATCAAGGAGATGGAGCAAGAGGTTGTAAAGATTAGGAAGAATCTAAAAGAAACCCAAGATAGATAGAAAATATATGTAGATAAGCATATGGTGAACAAAGAGTTCAGTGTTGGGGATCATGTCTACCTCAGAGTGAGGGCAAAGAAGAGTTCCTTGAACCTTGGAAGTTGTGCCAAGTTGTCACCAAGATATTGTGGGTCATTTGAAGTGCTTGAAAGAATAGGGTCAGTTGAATATAGACTTGCATTGCCTGCTAGAACTAGAGCTGATAATGTTTTTCATGTTTCTTTGCTTAAGAAATATGTACATGATCCTAACCATGTGATAAATTGGGATGTGATTCAGGTGGAAGCTAAGGGAGAGTTCCAAATCAAGCCAATGCACATCCTTGACAGGAAGGTCATAATGCTCTGGAACCGAGCCATAAGGAAAGTAAATGTGCAATGGGAGCACTACAGTCCTGAAGAGGCTATGCAGGAGCTGGAGGATGCCATGCAATTGGCACATCCATTTTTTTTCAATTCTGCAGAGCACTAAGGTGGTACCAGTGTAGCATTTTGTTCAATTTTGTAAAGCACTAAGGACAGTGCTATTGAAGGGGGAGGGGAATGTAACACCCTGGTTTTGACCCCGTTTTCATTAAAAATGTATATGATGTATATATTGTAATTAATCTTGGTGTTGAGATAAAGGAAAAAGGCCCACCATTGATTTATCATTTTATGTTTGACCATTAAAAATCGTTGCCGAAGGTATATTTCATGCTAGCAGGCACAATATAATTTTGTCATCATGTAAATATGCAATTAAAACCCCAACCAGCTATGTATATGCAACAAATAATGAGATGGGGGCATGATTTTCCTAGGAACAGGGAGGGAAATTATTTAAACCTTTGGGCTAATGGGGGAAATCCAAATGTCAAAGAGAGAACCCATCAAACCCTCAAATACCCATTTTGTCTTTTTCCGCCAATCATTAAATTCTGCCAGAATGTGGATGAGTTAGTTATTGCATGGGAATGGGAAAAGTATGGGCAGGAAATTCAAGTTTGGGGAAAACCCATTTGTGGGGAAAATAAATTTTCACTTTTGGAAAAAGAAAGAACCCAAAAATGCATGCCCATTTGTCCATACACCCGCGTTCTTCATTTTCTCATGTAGGTAAAGCTTGGGAGTTGTTTTTCACCTCCACGATTTGGGTTGTTGTATGTTTTCTTCACGATTTTGGGCCCTGGATGTTTCCCCCCATCCTCATAAATCCAAGTTGGGCTCTCTCTCTCTATTGGATGGAAGTTTGATGTGTGTGAATTTTGATTTTGGATTTGCTGTGTATTTATTCCTTGCGTGGAAAGTCGATCTTCCTTTTCTAGAGGATGAGAATTTCATTTTTGTGATGTTGTTGTGGTTAGGTTTCTTCCCCAATTATTTCTGTTACATTTCCCCAATGTTTACCAAGTTGAATCTCATTTTTGGGTTTCCCAGCGATCTAGAGGAGAGCCCACATCCTCTTGGGTGTTGTTGTTGATTTTGTTTTTGGCCACGTTAGGGCCAAAACATCCCTGGGATCCGACTTGTTGTTAGTGAGTTGTTCTTACCCTCCTTGGAAACTAATATTGTGGCTGGACTATTTTCCTCAACCCAAAAATGGTGTATATTGTTGTGTATGCAATTGTTCTTTGGACTGTGTAGGAGTGGAAAGGAGTCTGCTTGACAAACCTAGTGTTTTGCAGGAGCCTCATAGACAGAGCTAGAGGGTTGGCTCTCTTCTCTACATCCCCCAAATAGCACTGGAAGAAAAGTCATGTCTTCAGGGACTATGCAACAAAGAAGGGAATGATTCCCTGTGTTGGGTGTGTGTGGATGTATTAGGAGTCAAGCTAGTTCCGTTGAAGGCATCCTTAGCTCTTCAATGAGCCCATTGGCTTAGCAGATAGTGCTTCCATCTCCTGATAACCTGATAAACCCAACTTGTTGGTTTGGGTATGTGTTGTTGTGTACTCTTGGTCTGATAAACCCAACCATGTTGGCTTGAATGAGATTTGACATATCTTTGGCTATGTGTGAGCCTGCTTAGTTTACTTATTCATTTGGGAATGATTCCCATATAGAGGGTGGCAATGTTGCTGAGATATTAAGGAACACATTGGCCTATGGTTGGGTGGAATGTTGCAGTGACATAGCTGGTTGCGGGGATTTCTTCTTCATAAGATAAGTATTCTTGTGTTTAATTACTTGCAATTACATTTGATAATGAATTACAATGAACATGTTGAATGCTTGAATGTATGGTTTTGCTTCAGTTGTATGGTAATAACGTATGCATATTTTAGTTCAAAGCATTTCAATTTTTCATGTGTATGTTCATGGGGCTAGTTTCCTAGGTAGATAGCAGCATCAATAGTGTCCTCTTCGTTGGTCGAAGGGTCGGGGAAGTAGTTACAATCACCCAGCACAAGTTGATTTGGCAGAATCAATATCAGTCATTGATCTACAATCTTCCTTCATCAGAACCGTCAAACTGTGAGAGATTTAACATTCTGCTAATTATTTTGAATCTAATCAACCGAGCAACTTCTGTTTGTGTAATGCACCTTATTCGTCGATCAAAACTCGGCCATTATTACAACTGTCAATCAACGTGGCCTCTACCACTTTCCACGGCTTTGAATTTGGAATTTCTCTGCACTAGTTCAATCTGCGGAATTGTTTCTGACCATAGATCTATCTCTGTTCACATCTCATGCATCTGATATTTCCACCACTTAACTCATTCCACAAATCGAAAAACTTCCTTTGTTCAAGCATGTCCAATCTATGAAATGCTCCATCTTCGTTGATATTACTTTGCGTCAATACTATCCCTTCAAAGCTTCACCTTTTTAACATATTCCGCAAATCTGACACCTTACTTTATTCCTTGCATCTCAGATCCATGGAAATCCTTCCCACCCTTGATCTACAACTTATTTAATTTGAACTGTCGATATTTAACTCCTTTTACCTCAAATTCGTTGATCAAATGATTTCAATTTCTCCCACATGTTTCATCAGCGGAACGATCTACCACTGTAGATCAAGTCCCCCTCTTCATTCGACAACCCATAGTGAAAGAATATGCTAGCCAATTAATCTGAAGAGAAATTTCACAAAATTATCAAATATAGTTCTAACAGAACCACTCCAACAAATTTGTACGACCTCCTCTTGTTAGCTTTTGGAGCAACTTTTGGTATTTAATTTCTACCAGATTTTTCATCCAGTAGTTTATTTAAAGACTAAGGTACAGACTCGACAAGATTCTCATGTGTTTAATAGAATAACATGCCCTTTGCTTGGGAAATGGTCCACCTATTTCTTTTGGCGTAATTCTGTAAATAATTCACAATCTTGCGTTCCCACTAGTTTTTAATCTCCTACTCTGAAATCATTTGGTCTTAGTTATTTCATCTATATATGTAGTACCGGCAATGGAACCAATGTTGTAATTGATCAAATTGCAAAGTTACTAGTAATACACATAAAGAATCACATAATCATAACAGAAGTAAGAGACAAGAGTGGTATACATAATAATAGCTTATATTACTCAATACACATTTAGGTTCATGCAATAAACTGAACCAAGTATTTATCTAGATCAACAACCTATATATACATTTACAAAACAGTTATAATAACTACCTATCGGTTCAACCAATTGACACAACCTATTGAGATCGACCTAATCTACAATTGGTCGACTAATGAGTCTAGCTGGCTAAGCCGACTAGCTCCTCCAACATGTCCTTAGAAAGAAAATGTTACTAATATATTTTAAGTATTAACGTTATTTTTAAGGGTTGTTGATTACTCAAAGGTGGCGGTAATGAAACCAATGGTGTTTTGACTTGAAAGAAGAAACAATATGACTAACATGAAAGAGATTCAAAATGAAAACTTCTACTTCTCTTTTTCTTTTCAAAACTGAAAATGGAGGCCATGAAAGAAAGATTTATTTTTGTATTTTCAAAAGATAGAGGTATGCAATGCACCTAAGACTAAACCCTATCCTAAATTCATATAAATCAAATAATTGTTCTTTTTTCCCTTTTCTCTATAAATGACAAAGAAAAAAAACCTACAAACTAATGTATGTAGATAATATAAACAAATAAAAATGATGTTTTCTCTATAACCGCCAAACAGACCCTAGGTTTCCTTAAAGTTGGATAAGACCTCTGTTGGGAGGGAGACTTGCATAAGGGAACAAGCCAAACACTTTCACATGAATAAGTTATCCAACAAGACTGAAAT
>LPNX011058978.1:0-48937 GCA_001517045.1 Pseudotsuga menziesii | reverse complement strand
GGGGGGGGGGGGTGCGGTGGGGTAGAGCAAGAGACAAGACCAAGTTCTTTAGAAAGAGTTCATAAATGAATTCAAGAGTACATTCAAAAAGAGACACCACTTCCTACTTGTCATACACAGACATGGGAAATAAGAGGACCCCACAACCATCAACAAATAACCCCAAACACACCCAAACAAGTGAAAAAACCACTAAATCAAGGTACACACAAGTCACTTAAGGAAAGGGTGTAAGTCACACACAAGTACACCAAAGGAAAGTCATGTGTACCTCAAGAAACGTAACTATGTAGTGTAACTGTCGTGTGTGGGTGGTGGAAGGCCTAAAAAGGGTCAGAAACAACCCTAATAAGGAAAAGAAGGTGTTAATAAATATTTAAAAGTGACTCTTAACCTAAAAGAAGGGAGTTAGAACCTCAATTACACTGGAAAAAATAGACAAGGAGACCCCAAAATAGACAAGGCTTCTCCAGTATGGTCGCTAGTTCTGTTGTTAGGGAAAGTGTTCCTATGGCCGAGGTTGAGACCACCAACGTACTAGGGATATAAAGAATGATATAAAAATATTTTTAACAATAAATTAAAAAATAAATAATAAATTAAACAAGGTTTCAAGGGTTAGAAGGGTTCATACCTTACATATTGAAGGTTGATCTAAGCCTTCCTTTATCTCTCATCTTTCTCTCCAATCCAAAAGACTTGCAAAACAGCTTCAAACCTTCCTCAAACCAATTTTACCTCATGTAAGGAGATTATAATTAAGATAATATGAAACCCTAATCTGAAAAACATCAACTTCACACACAATTTCTGTAATACCCCCTGAATTAATAATTTTTAATTCTACTGGAAAATACTTTGACTATTATTTTATCATTCTTTGACAGTAAGGTCAAGAAATGTTTTTTGTAATAACACATTCACTATTTAATAAAATATGCTGAATGGGAACAAAAGTAGATATACTTGTTGAAAGAGTGTTTGCTGACCCATAAGAGGAAAATGACAAGTGGCAAAGACCACTGAGTGAGAAATCAAGATGCAGGAGGCATCATCCCCAAAAGTCACGTCTGCACTCCTAGTTGAGTTGCTAAAGAGTAGGAGGCTCATAAATGAACAAGTCCTAGGAAAAATACTATTTAATAGTATGTCCATGAGTAGTAGCAGGCTAGCATTGGACAGGGATTAACATTTATATAGTGCAAGAGATGGCGCATTATGATATTTTGATCTTGTATTTCAGGGAACAGGCTCAGGAGTTCCGGAGCAAGTAATCTGGCTGCTCTGGTAGTTGGTTGGGAGGAAAAACTTCTCCATTTTTTTTCCCAGCATTGGTGCCAAGTTCCTACTATGTTTATTATGAATGATTTGAGATTAAGTAGGATGTACATGTGAAATGTTAAATTGCAGTTATATTTCCTAGAAGTATTGTTATTCATTTCTGGAGAATCGTTATCCATGTTTTGTAAATCATGGATCTAATGAACATCAAAGTATAATCTAGTTCCATTCTAAGTTATATTACTACCATTATGTTTGAATTTTTTAGAATTGATGACTTCACATCTAATAGTTTGAACCTTTTGTTGTTACACGATATCAGAGGTTCGCACTGTGTATTTCCTTCTGAAAAAATGATTTCTGTAATTCTGCCTTAATTCTGCATTATGAATTCATATTGTTGAATGGAACTATAATGCTTGTCTAAAGTTTAGATATAAGTTATTCAGTCTTGTTGTTGAAACTAATTTCCATAGAGAAAAATTGTAACTAAACTGTACAAATCTTATAAGCAACTTAGCGCAATTGGTTAAATGTTCCCAAATCATGTTCAATCAACGGAATCAAGGTATGGTTGTAAGCACAAAGGTAGTTCCACGATCCAATTAACTTACAGTGATTTAAACCCTTAAATCAACTATAAAGCCATTGAATCCACATTTAAATGTTGATCTATAAGAGAAATCAAATCAACTGTAGAAAAGATATTTTGCACTTAGAATCATCGCCTGAGTTAAACCTAAACAAATCGCCTTTCATCATGCAGTGGAGATCGATCTTGGAGAAGATCGATGGCGATAAGGATATTTCACAAGGGAAAGAGAAAGGAAGATAAAAGAGGAGTTAGGATACGAAATCAGAAGTTGATCACTGGAATTTAGGATCGAGATATATGGTCGAGATCGATCATAAATTAGATTGAAAGTCCATAATGATTTCGCAGGGAGAAGTTGTTGGTTTTGAACAACTTTGGTTGTTAGTGAAATTCTTATGGAATGCACTTCATAATTTTGGAGTCCACCGTTTATTTGGAGGGAACACTAATCGAACGGTCTACAAGCCATTTCGCTGATTAACTAGCAAGTTGTTTAACAACCAAGAGAGGGTACAAAAATTTTATCCAAAGGATTTTGTTACAGGCTTGAGTCTTCCTGAGTGAGTTAAATGTTGATGCAAAAACTTAGAAGATCAATGGCCGATATTTCATCAATAGGAAAGATCAATGACTGATGATAGTCATGAATGTTTCATTGTGAATCCATAAAAGAAATCAGATCAATGGTTAATATTAAAGCTGCAAAATAAATCAACAGTTTATAGAAGCAGTGGAAGGCAGAAAGGAAATAATTAAGTTAATAGAACTTGGAATTTCTGAGATCTGAATTTTGCATCAAAGCAATATCGATGGCCATGGTTGACTCTACAAGGATCAATGATGCAGAAAAACTTGTGTGGAACATGGAAGGAGAAAAGTGGCCAAATGAAGGTATCGATATGTTGGATTTCTGATTCCCATATTCCTCAGCAAAATACGGAAGGCAGAAGTTGAAAGGAAGAAATATGGAAGACCAAGTGATCGTTTCATGGAGTTTTCAACTTCCGAGTTACGCAGTAGAAGATGAAAAGATGGAAGTTGGAAGGTGGAAAGACAAAAGACAAGGTGGTTGTTTTGTTGAGTTCTAATTCCTGGATTCCTTAGCGAAAGCCAGAAGGAGGATTTCAGAAGGAATAAAGATGGAAGACCAAGTGATTGTTTCATGGATTTTCTAACTTCCGAGGTCTACAGTAGAAGGAGGAACGCGGAATCGAAACTGTGGAATTCTTCTAGTAAAAGAAACGTAACTTAGCTTTTTTTTAAGTTTTTTGTTTGGAAAACTATTTTTTTAGGAAAAGGGTTTCTAATTTTTGCTAAGGAGGTGATGAACATTTCATAAGACCAGGGTGATGCTTTAAACTCTCTATTTTGGCTGTAATTCCTCATAACAGATAGGTTTTTATTTAAATTGTATGCAGATATATGGTTATAGATTTTATTTTATTTTTTGAAATTTGAGGTATGTTACATATGGTATCATAGCATGGTTTCAACACTAGGCATGAATAGGCTCAATGTGAAACTGCTATAGAAAACAACAAGCTAACTCATTTTTATTGTGTCTTGAAAATTCTCTTCCACATAGCAAAGAGAAGTAAAAATATATTTTGTAGGAAATATGGAAGATGCGGGAATGTCTGTAGAAGAGAAACATCACCCAGAACAACCTTTAAATGAAGAGGAAAATATAAGGGATTGAGAGTTCTAGGTATATCTAAATGAAAGTTAAGACAATAAATATGAATTAAAAAGGACTATGAATGAACTAAGATCTAAATTAATAAAGGTTAAGTAATATAATGAGCGAATTCAAAGGCTCAAGAAGAACTCAAAACTATCTTGTTAGCAAGAAATCGGGTTGTTGGGCCTTGATCTTCCCAAGGAATCAAATACCACAACCAATTTCCAGCAAGAAAATTGAATGATTGAGCATAGGGACGAACTAGGGTGGACGGTTTAACAAACAAGTAACTTTTGAATAGATCTACGGTTGGGATCAGCCATGAAACAGATCGATGGTGCACACCGATTTTGCTGATTCAACTAGAGCGACATAACAAAATTTTCATGTGCACAAAATTCCTATGAAATTCACTTCATCAAGTTTGGATTCCATCATTGATCTAGTGGGGATGCAGATCCAATGTCCCATAAGGATTTCGGAGCATCAACTAGCATGGTAGTCAACCCATCTAGTGTGCATGAAATTTATATCCAAAAGGATTTAATTATGAGCTCACATCAGCCTGGGTTACTTGGATGACAAATCAGTGAATAGTTATCTAGTAATTAGACAAGGTTTTGTGAGGATTGATCCCATAATCACTCACCTAGCATCTATTTTCTTAATCCCTCTCTGTTCCTCTATGAAATCATGCCCCATATCTTTCATGTTGTAGTCCCATAGCTAGTTGTGGTATTTTATTAATTGTATAATTACATGATATATCAAAATGAACTATGCATGTCTTAGCACTGTAACCATAGGCATCAACCTTGATCACCTATACACAAAACATCAGTTAATAACAGGGACTTGGCCTTGAGCTCCTTGCCATGATTCATCACAATATATACATCATGTAAAATTTCAATACCGTGGGATCAAAACCAAGGTATTACAATCCCCTCCCCCTTACAATAGCATTGTCCTTAGTGCTCTTTGAACAAAAATGCTACACTAGCACTACCTCAGTACTCTGCAAAATTGAACAAAAATGGATGTTCCAATCGCATGGAAACCTACAGCTCCCATGTAGCCTCATTCGTACCATGGTGATACCACTGCACCTTCACCTGTCCAATGGCAAGATCTCAAACTCTTCCTCGGGTTCCACTACGTGGTTGTCTTGCATCAGAACTCCTCCAAGTCCTTAATTGCATGCATCGGTACACACCACAAATTATTTTCCTGGATCTTGGAGAATCCTTCTCCTCATCCTGGAACATTTCCAATGACTTTTGCAACCAGCAATAGTACCTATGCTCAAGCCCCAAGCAATGAGTCAAATTCCATGTCAGATTCAGTCTTATAGGATTCATTCCTTGACAATATTTTAAAAATCATAGTTGGATCATGTGCACATGTATATTTACATAAAATCAACAAGAATTTTCCAAGTAAACCAAATACTTATCTGCATAAGTATCTTCTTTTGGCTCCATAGGTATCCAACTTTGTCTTTATACAACCATGGCACCCACAAGACCTTCCCCACCCCACACAAGGATGGTAACTCTTCTCTACTATACAATCCTTCGAGTGTACCCACTGCTTCTTATGCTCTCTAATGTGTGCATTGAAAGGTAACAAATTTTTTGCAAGCCTCAGATCACCTATCAAAATACTTCACAATCGATATCTGGTATCCCTAATCCAAATCCTAACACCTCCTCTAGGTTCTCACCAAGCCCAGGTGCTTCCTTTCCGAACACCATAATGAATTAATTTACATGTAAAATTCATTCCTATAGGATTCATTATTTAACAAGATTTACAAAATCATAGTTGAATCATATGCACATGTGTATTTACAGAAAATCAACAACACACACAAAAGAAAATTGCTAATTAAACCAAATACTTATCTGCATAAGAATCTCTCAATCGAGATCTGGCAACCTTGCTTCGAAGCCTAACTCCTCTTTGGGTGCTCAATGGCAACTCTGCTAAGGGCCTAGCACCTCCTCCAAGTGCTCACCAAGCTAAGGTGCTTCCTTTCCAAAGACCATCATACCTAGGGGTTATTCTCTTCATAGAACCCCCACTCTCATGATAGTCCCCTTACACGACATAAATGGGTGCGGAAAGAAGTCTAACCGAATGTCTTACACTTGGGTGTCCCCAAGGATGCTTACTGGTGCCTAGATGGTCGGGGAAGAGAATCTATGTACCTAAGTACATCCTTCCTAGGAGCCATGTATCCCAAACACATCCTCCCAAGAAGCTATGTGCCCCAAGTACATAATTCCAAGAACTATGTACCCCAAGTACATCCTTTCGAGGATCCATGTATCCCAAACAAGTCCTTACGAGAAGCTATGCACTCCAAGGGATTATTTTCATCATCTCACCTGCGTTACATATAAGCATGCAGTTCACATGAGATGTCATCATAAAAATTTTAATCATATATTTTTAAACTTATTTCATGCATACATGATTTTCCAAAAATCAAATGATCAATAACATTGATAGTCGAATGAAAATATGAATTTACAATTATATTTCCTATAGAAAATGAAATTTTTGCAACCATGATGCCATCCTCATATTTTTTGGCTTTTGCAAGTGGGAGCATTTATCCCCTGCTCGCACATGCTTCCCAAAACCTGCACATCCACATACAACATGTCCTATTGACACCATTTTAGATCATCCAAATAGTCAATAGAATTCAATAGGAAAATTTGAAATCTAAAATTTAAAAATCTGTTCTATTCAGAGGTTAGATTTCAATCATGCGATCCTTCTCATAATGTTTGGCCTCTGCACATGGTAGATTCATACCTTGGTTTCATTGGGTACAACAATACTTCCCTGTTCAAGTCATTCTACCTATAGTCTTCAATAAGTTCTAATATGATTGTACATACACACGAGGGTCATCTCCTCATGGAACTACAAGTTTTCATGCAAGCCTCCTCAACCTAAACATATACTCAACTTTAACTACATAATATCCTTCAACGTACCTCCTGTAATATCCTGCAAGACCCAAAAAAGATCTTACATATGTCACATTTCTCAACATTGCATACAACTTATGCTCCCTTAACAATTTCAAGGTCGATCTTCGATGTTCTTCATGTTCTTCCTCATTCTTAGAATAAATAAGAATGTCATCTAGGAGAACAAGAACAAATTTTTGAAGATACCTATTGAAAACACCATTCATGAGGCACATCAATGCAACTGGTACATTTGTGAGACCAAATGGTACCACTACAAACTCATAATGTCCATGCCTTGTTCTAAAGGTTGTCTTATGAATATCTTCATCCTTGATTCTTACTTGATGGTAACCATACCTTAAATCAACCTTAGAAAATACCTTTTCTCCTCTCATTTGATCAAATAGGTCATCAATACGAGGTAAAGGATATTTATTATTCACAGTGACTTTGTTCAGTTGTCTGTAATCGATACACAACCTGAGTGTACCATCTTTCTTTTTCACAAACAGAACTGGTGCTCCCCTAGAAGACACACTAGGCCTGATATACTCCTTTTCTAACAACTCTTGTAACTGATTCCTCGGCTCTAGAGATTCTGGTGTGCACATCCTGTAGACTTTCTTGGTAACTAGTGTTGCTCCTGGTACACAAGTTCAGAAATAAAATCAATATCCCTCTTTGGAGGAAGTCATGGAATTTCATCACGAAACATATCCCTAAATTCATGCAATACATGAAAGTCCTCCAGCCTAGGATTTTCATTCTCTACTGCCTCCCAAACATGGGTTGTATACAATCTACCACCTTTCCCACATAACTTCTTCAGTTGCATAGCTAAAGCCTACCTAATAGAAATCACTTATGGAATGCCTCTTACCACCTTTAGTTTTCCTTCTTCATTAGGGAATTCAAATTTCTTGTTGTAGTAATCAAGTTTAACCCTATGCACTTCTAACCAATCCATTCCAAGGAGTATATCATAGGAACCAAGTGGTATAACATTCAAAACTACATGAGTGAATAGACCATCCATATCCAATGGACATCTCTCTACCACCTCATTGATTTCTTGGTTCCAGTGGCTAGTTAGACTAACCATGATTTTGTATGCTTTGATTTCTTCAAAGTGCACATCTCCACAAGTCTAGGGGTGATATAGTTGTTAGTCGATATAGGGTCAGTCAAAACAAAAATAGAAACAGACTGCTCAGCAATCTTACCCTCAACTTCAACCATAGTTGATTGATGATCTTCCTGACGGTCCTCTGTCGCTACATAAATCCTAGGAATGGTCCTTGTTTCATGACCCATAGTTTTAGCTCTTTGGGTGATGTGTACTTTACCTTAATTCCCACTCCTATGTGGAAACTACTTGATCATATGGTCTCCTCCACATCCCCAACATCGGATTGGTTTCCTTGGCCTGTATCTCATCATTCTTGATGTCTTAATCACATCTTGTGATGGTTTCCCTTGATGATTTCGGAAATGAGAAGGTTTGAAACCCTTCCTCCTTTGTTCAAGCTTCACATTTTTCTTGCGGGAATTTCTCCTACTCCCTTATGTATTTTTTGTCTGATGCCTAGAGTTTATCTTCCTTTGGAGGTATTTCAAACTCTGTAGCATGGCTATAGTCAATTGATTTTTCTCTTCCATATCCTTGATCATCTTTTCATTTTCCTCTCTGAAACTTTGCAACTCCACCCTCAGGATCCTTATGGTAGCTGCAATATCTGGGGAAGTCTCTTGATTTTCCTTCCCATCAAATTATGTTTCATAATTCTCAACCTGAATATTTTCCTGTATAACATCTTCCTCAAGTTCATAGGCATCCTATGCATCAGTCATGATGTTAATCTTCTTAGCACTGATCATCTTGGTCAAACCAATAACAAATTTTCAATCTGTACTATGACTTTGCAAAATGTGTTCATAAACATCATTTGTTTACTGCATAACAATTTCAGAAGTAAAAACCATTTACTTACTATCACCTGGCCCATCTAGGCCCAATGTTGCAACCATTAGCTCTGATACCAATCTGTAATGTCCTCATACCCCATAATGCAAATAAATTACAAATTTTGCTTCAAGAAACCTTTTTCTCCTTTCAAAACATAGGGTATGGGCAATAACACCCTCTTCAACATTCAATCTGGGGCTTAGGAACCACTATAACAGTCATTCCTCCCTTGACAGATCCCTTCTATGACCAAAAACATCTTTTTTTCGCATTGAACATCTCCTTTCCGCACTCCGCATTCTGCACTTTCACTTTCCTCCCTTTTGACCTCAGAAATCGTAAATCAGAAACATAATGTGTGATGGAAACATTTAACCACTCTTTCTCCTTCCGCCTTTCACACTTCTGCTTTCTGCCCTTTCGACCTCGAAAATTAGGAATCGAAAACATAATGTGTGACAGAAACATTTAACCACTCTTTTGCCTTCCGCACTTCCTCTTTTCTCCCTTCCGACCTAGGAAATCAGGAAAGGGAAACATATTGTGCAACGGAAAACTTTAAACACTCTTATGTATTTCACCTTTTGCACTTCTGCTTTCCGCCCTTCCGACCTTGGAAATCAAGAATCAAAAACTTAATGTGTGACAACAACATTTAACCACTCTTGCTCCTTCCACACTTCCGACATCTGCTTTCCATCCTCGAACTTCGAAAATTGAAAAGTTAACTTTTTCCTTAGAACTTTTCTGTACTTTTCTGCTTCTGCCCTCTGCCTCCCACATGCGCATCCCGAGGTGTGGAAACACAACATTTCTTACCTTAGCTACATTTTTGGCTCTATAACCATGCTTCTAGCCTCCATGAGCAAAAGCAAAAATGCATTGAAACATACAAGGAAAATATAGATACAAATGCAGGAACATTCATCAACAGTAAATTCTACTGAAACATTGCCAGCATTCATCATATTCAGTCATTCAGTCATTCATTCATAAGAAACTACATTGCATAAACATAATAACATGAAATACTTATCTTGGAGATGAAGTTGTCCCTCAACTAGCTATGTAACTACAATGTTCCACCCAATCATAGGCCGGTGTGTTCATTAATCTCTCAACACACTTCCACCCCCAAGATAGGCATGATTTCCACAAGGAACTAGGGAACAACAGGCTCACACATAGCCAACACACATCAAAACACAGTCAAACCAACCTACAATTGGGTTTCTCAGACTATCTAGCCATGGATTACACACATGCCCAACATGCACAACAAGACACAGCCAAGCCTATATCCAAATGGGTTTCACAGGTTTTTAAGGAAATGAATCACATGTGGTCAAATTCTCACCACAACTCATCCAAACCAACCAACAGTTGAGTTTCTCAGGATGCTAAGGTAATACAAAGGTAGAATTGTTGAGCTACTGAAATCAACCACTGAGCTATGCACACCTACACTAGATCTATCCAGTTTGGAATCCCACAATACCTACACACCCAACACAAGGAAGTATTCCCTTCACTGCTACACAGTTCCCTCAAGCCATACCTTCCCTTCTAGTGCTCTTTTGGGTGTGCATAAAGGATTTGCTAGTCCCTCTTAATCCATCTATGAGGTTCCTCTCTTCACTAGGTTTATCATCCAATTCTGGGCCTCTTCCACTTCTAATTTTTTCATACCAAAATAGGGATGCACATCATAGTAGTCCACAATGTAAACACAACCAGAACGGGCTGCACGCACTCTGTAAAAGAGGAGACCACCATGGAAATACCTTATGCCACTCAGGAGAGTAAGACAACTGTTCTAAACAATCAACCACTGAACAACAACACTGGGGAAACTACAGAGGACCACACTCTCATAAAATTGAGGGTATTGTTTCATATTCCATTAATGAACATGTTATTCTAGATATTCATTGAGTGAAGCCCCAGTTACCATATAGAGTCCTGAAGAATATTTCAGATAATGCATAGATACTAGAGATACCAAAATATGTGGGTATGTTGCCAATGTTTAATGTTTCTGATCTATGCAAGTTTGAAGAAGGGTTGATGAGCAATAATGAGACAACTATGTATTGGTAAGGCCCTATACTAGTTCAACAAATGGAGGAGGTCATGTAGATACTCAATGAATTAGAAGTCAAGAATACTAGAAGTCAGAGGAAGAAGGAATATTTGGGTTGATGGAAGAACACAGGCATGGAAGAGGCGAAATGGATTATCAAGGATAAGCTTGAGGATTTGAAAAACCATGAGAAAGGTTGTTTTCAAACCTAATAGGTTGATGCAGGGGTATCAGGGCCAAAAGCAAACAACAACAAATACAGGACAAGGGATCCAAAAGGATCGTCATTGATAAAAAGAATTATTAAAAAGTGGTCAAAAATTTGCAATCTCTAATGATGAACAAAAGCATTACATTGCATAGGGATCGTCAAATTTTTTTTGTTAACATCTGTTTCACCTCAACCGAAGCTCATATGGCCAAGATATCACATTATGAAGTTTTTAGCAAATAGTGGGAAAATGCAAAAGAGGTGCCATGTGGCGCCACTAGAAGGGTGACATGTGGCCTACATAGTGCTAACATTGAAAATGATATGTCTTTCAAACAGGTGACATGGACTAGTAATATGATGACACAACAACTAACCAACGCCAATAACCTACATAAGGTGTGTTCTCTAAGGCAGGGCATCCGGGTTTGTATCTGATGTTTTTCTGCTAACATTGAAAATGATATCTCTTTCGAACAGGTGACATGGACTAGTAATATGATGACACGGGGCATCAATAAAAAGACACAACACTTGGTTTGCAATGACATGGGACTACTTGCATGTGGCACATGGAAACCCATCATTGGAATAATGGTTTCAACATATGCCAAAATTTATGGTGGAGTCGATGGGGATTCAACCGATGAACTCCTATAAAATAGTCCAACACTCTGCCACTCTGCCACCATATATTGCTTGTTAATCAAGTGAAAGGACTTGTATTTAAGGTTGCAAATGTGTTATGATGGAAAAAGGAGGAGGCCCTAGAGCATAGCCATTGGGCCCATGGTTTATTAGTGATTCACGTGGTGGTCAACCCCATAAATGGAAGAGGCTTAAACATTGAACCCAACCCCTTTTGGTTTGTAGTTATGGCACCAGTTGAGCCCCCACTTTCAAGGTATATTCATGGATAGTGCCAACAGAATATGGTTAGGGAGTTACAATAACCAATGTGCCAAACAAAATATATCACATGGTTAAAACAATGGACATATATATAAAAGTTTGACTTTAGATTTATGCCCAAAAAGGCAAGTGTGCCACCATGGATTCCATTCAACGAAACACCATATAGTTTTGTATATGACCATTATTATGTATATATGGTTGGTTTGACCATATTATGGTTATGTTAACATTTGGTTTATCAATGATAAGTTAAACTTATTCCACCATTGGAGTGTGGTTTCCATGAAAAGTGGGGGGCACGATTTTGAATTTACAAAGTTAAGAGTGGTTGGTTACCACCCAAGGCACCATTTCAATGCTTCTCCATCAAGCCGCAAGGGAGAGACTCTAAATGCTGTGAGAGGAGACAAGTTTTAGGGAACATCATTTATGGGGTATTTTTGGAGGAGAACTCTTGGTAGTTGTGTGAATCTTATTTTATGCTTTTTAGAGTGGGGGAGATTTTCAAGAAGATTAGTGAAGCTTGTTTGAAAATATTTCCAAAGAAAAATTATACTTTTCGAATTACATATTTTGGTGCATCTATTCTTTTTACCACATTAATAAGATCGGTCCTCATTGGATAAGCATACTTGGATATGTAGTCTCTTTGTGGATGAACTTCGTTATTAAGTTTGGTTTATCATCTTTTTCATGATTTGATTTTAATGTTGTCATAATTGTTGCATTAAAACTTGTTTATTCTTTTAAATCATGAATTAAACATTAATTTATGATTTTGAAGCATTATTATGTAATAATCACAAGCATGATGACATTGTCACACTCACTTTAAAATTCATTTTAGTCATTGGATCCTTGGGTTGTTTTCCATATCAATATGGTATTAGAGCATGTTTGACTAGATTGTGAGTGTGGATGCTTACTAGGTTCAAGCTTAAAGCAGGTGAAGAAAAATTCGATCCTTTCGACCCAGAGATCGGGCATGCGCATCAAAGAAAGAAAATGGAATATGAAGGCCTTAATGTAGAGAATTAGAAGGATTTCCACAAGGATTTCTACTAGATGGAAGATAGGGTAGAAATAATGTTTGTGGATTATCAAGAGCAACTGGAAAAGAAAGAAAAGAAGAAGGAAGTGAAAATAGAGAATGATGCTTATGTGAACCTTGGAGATGGAAGAAACCCTCCAAAACCTTCATCTCCATCTTGGAGATCAAGCTCTTCTTCTTTCTCATCTTCTCATCATTCTAGTTTTCATCATAAATATTTTTTTAAGAAGCAATTATTGAAGTTGTATGTCAAATTTTATTTTCCTATATATAATGGAGAGTTGGATGCAAAAATTATGGATTGGCATAAATTAAGTCAAAACAAATGACATGGGGTGCAATATTATACTTGTGAATTTAGGAAGAAAGCATTAATGTTAGGTATTCCTTTGTACACACAATAAACTTTGTGGAAGTATGTAGGTGGGTCACAAGATTATTTAAGGCATCATATACTTAAGTTTAATCCAACTAACATTGATGAAGTTAGTGTGAAAGTTATTGATTTTGAGGTAATTATAAGCAATGACCATGGAAATTCTTCGAAGGAATATTTGTATCTAAAATAAGGTAAGCTCAAAAGGACATCTACAATGAAGGAGGATGATGAGAAACCTACTTTTTCTAATTGTACAAAAAAGGGACATAAGGAGGATCAATGTTGGAAGTTGCACCTAGAATTAAAATCAGAATGGGATAACTATAAGAAAATTAAAAGAAGATTGTTGCTATAATATAATATCCTGGATCTAATTCAGGAGATGAGTCCAAGATAATGGCCATGAGTCTTCAAGATACTTCTACTTATGTTGATTTGAGCCAAGATGAAAGGAAAAAGATAGAATTGTTCCATATTTGAGTGGGTTCCCATCATACTAAGATTGATACACTTGTATATAGTGGATCTTGTTAAAGTATTGTAACTTTGGAAGATATTATAGATGTATTGTTTGTATTCCTCCATCAGGAAATGAGTTTGGTCATGTAAAAGTCATTGAAAGAATCATTGTAAACTTCCATATGTAAGTTGGGTCAACAATACCCAAGTGTCATTATAATAAATGTTGTTTTTTATTTCTTGCTAGACAAGTAGTCCCAGTCAGTTAGACAAGTTAGCCGTGGTAGGTCCCAAGTCAAGGGAAGTGAAAAATATAAATATGGAGGTGATCCCTTTGATTTGTACACAGTCACTCAAGCAAGTTTGTAAGAGACAAAGAACTAGGGCACCAGGAAGAAGAGAGAAGCAATCGTCTGGGTTTTATACTGCTATGGTTGAGTTTTATACTAAGGAATTTTTGCGTGGTTTTCTAATTGTGGTTTCCCTGGGGAAAATGTTTCTGTTCTTTGTGCTTGTTCTTTCAGTGATCCTACTAGTGAAATTTTTTTCAAAATATCATCTAAGCAATTAAGAAAAATTAGCATGGTATCAGAGCCACCCTAAAAGGAGACACTACATAGTTAGGGATTGTTACTTTGAAAAAATCCCTCAATAGATCAACCATAAAATATTGCTCACTCAACTCACCCTATAAGGGTGCATATTTCTGCAGAAACATAACTGAATTCCAAGAAGTTTTAGTTTTTGACCAAACACTGCTGTTGGGAAGAACTAGGGCTTCATTTTTCTTGAGACTCCATCATAAATCTCAGAAAAAGAAAGATTTAGTCTAGCTCACCCTAGGAACGTGCATCTTTTCCATCACTCAACCTTACTAGTGATCCCAATTGAAAAATTAGGGTTTTTGCATCAAACCCTAGGTCATCTAGAAGAAGGTGAACCATAAGATGTATTCATCAAGTAAGTACTACTCCTAATTCCATTTGATGTGCTCATTCTGTTAAGATGACAAAGAATACCAATCTAGATGAGAATATCAAAGGTGATGAAAAATTCAGAGCATGGAAGTATAATGTCATGCTCATCCTAGAAGAAAATGATCTAGAAGGATTTATAGAGGAATTTGCATAACGAGAAGAAGTTGAAGCTAATTCCAAATATAAGAAGGATATGATCAAGGCTAAAAGGATCATAATTGAATCCATCAAATATTATTTGATCCCTCAAGCATCCTCAAGGGAAACACCAAAATAAATGTTTGATGCTCTATCCGGCCTATTTGAAGGAAGAAACATCAATAGAAATATGACCTTGACAAATCACCTCAAAAGTGTAAGGGCTCATAACTAAAAAAACATGCAATCTTATTTTACAAGAGTAGCTCAAATCAAGGAGCAGTTGGAAGCTATTGGTGACATGGTTGAAGAAGAAGAAGTTGTAATAACCACTTTGAATGGTCTTCCAAGAGATTCATAATCATTTATCCAAGGAATTTGTTCAAGAAGAAGACTAACCAAGTTTTGACAGTTATGGGAAGAATGTTTTCAAGAAGAAGAAAGAATAGCAGCCAGAGAAGAAAAGATAAATGAAAATGAGGATCAATCCTTGACACTCCATACCAAAGGCAAGAACAAGAGAAAGAGTTATGACCATCCTCCTAGAAATACTTGAGGGTTTAAGAAGTCCAAGAAATACTTCTAAAAATATGAATGATTCACTTGTCATAAGAAGGGACACATTGCTATGAACCGTCCCATGAAAGAAAAACGAGTCAAAACAAGAAAATATTTCACGCCCATGATACTATATAAATGATCAAGAAGATGAAGAGAGAGCTCATGAAAATGAAGACTCCTGTGAAGAATATGTCTTGATCTTTGCACTCACAGGTTCAGCCTCACCAAAGAATGACACCTTACTAGTAGATAGTGGTTCCTCCAAGCACATGACAGGTTACAAGGAATCACTCTCATGTCTTGTACAAAATGATTCCCCACACAAATTAATGTTTGGAGATGATTACCAATATCCCATCAAAGGAATGGGAGAATCCTCCTATAAGTTGGACTATGGAAATTCCATGAAGATGAAGGATATCCTGTATATCCTAGGACAAAAGAAGAACCTTCTTTCTATCTTAGCCTTAGATAAGAAAGGTTTCAGAGTTTCTTTTGTGGATGGAGAAGTTCTCATGTAGAAAAAAGAAAAAACCATAAATGATAAAGTAGTAATTGGAGTTGAAGAAGGAGGACTCTACAGATTAAAGGGACGTGTATATTCAACATTAATGACTAGTACCACAATACCATGTGAACTATGGAAAATAAGGCTTGTTCATAAACACTACAAATCATTACCAATTGTGAGCAAGGTTGTGATTGGCTTACCATAGATTCATATAGATAATGAAGGAGAGTGAACAAGGAAAGAATACTAAGTACCCTTATCCAAACACTGACAACAAACGAAATGGGATCTTAGATATTATCCATTCAGATATATGTGAGCCAATGCAAACTACTTCATTAAGAGGGTATGTTTACTATTCTTCCTTTATTGATGATTACTCCCACAATAATTGGATATATTTCTTGAAAAAAAGGATTAATTGTTTAAAAGGTTCAAAGAGTTTAAGGCCCTTGTAGCAAACCTCTCTAAAAAGAGGATCAGTATATTGAGGTCAGATAATGGAGGAGAGTTCACATCAAGTGAATTCAATGAGTACTGCAAAGAAGCTGGGATTAAGATGGATCTCATCATTCCCTATAATCCACAACAAAATGGTATGGAAAAAACAAAGAATAGACCTATCATGGAAGTTGCGAAAGCTATGATACATGATCAAGATATACCTATGTGCCTATGGAAATAAGTATCCATAACAACAGTATATGTACATAATATAATCTCCCATGCTACCCTTGGGAATAAGACTCCAGAAAAGATGTTTACAAGAGAAAATCCTGAAGTAAGACACCTAAACATATTTGGTTGTCTGGTATACATACACATTCCCAAGGAGAAAAGGACAAAGTTATATCCTTTGGGAAAGAAGGGATTATTTGTAGGATATAGTGAGAAATCAGAAGCTTATCAAATCTATATCTTAGGATATCGTCAAATTGAATCAAGCAAATATGTTACCTTTGACGAAGACAAAACCTTCAGAAAATGAAATAAAGACAAGGAAGATGAAGAGGAGCATGAAACTCCCAGAGTTGCAGAAGATCCTAAACCAATTAGGAATGAAGAAGAAGATCATAGGCCTTAGGATCATGATATGATAGAACCTCAGATACCTGAAGAATTTCCCCTTGAAATGATCTCATGAAAGAGAAGAACTTCTTAGGCTCGTGGAGTAATTGAAGAAGCAAAAAGACATGGTGTCCCAAAAGGAACCATCAGAGAAAGAAAGAAGCCAAAGTCATACCCTAGTTATGTAGCTTTGATGTCTGATCTCATTGATAAAGAACCAACTTGTTTTGAAAAACAACAAAGTAGAAGGATTAGGTTGATGCAATGGTTGAGGAATACCAATTCATTATAAAGAATGATGTATGGGAAATAGTACCAAGACCAAAAGACAATTCAGTGGTATCCTCAAAACGGATATTCAAAACTAAGCACTTAGAATATGGTAGTATAGAGAAGTAAAAGGAAAGATTCGTAGCTTGTAGACTCTCCCAGAAGGAAGGAATCAACTATGAGGAGACCTTTCCACCAGTATCTAAGTACAACTCAATCAAAACCATCATTTCCTTGGCATCCAATATGAAGTGGAAGTTACATAATACGGATGCTACATATATCCTTTTTGATAGTTAGAGTTGTATTAATATTTTAGAAAATCCCTTGTTTCATGATAAGACAAAGCACATTGAAATAGGATATCATTTCATTCAAGATATGGTTTAGAAATGAGATGTAAAACTCAAGTATGTTCCTACAGAGGAACAAGTGGCATATGTTTTAATTAAGCCTCTCACTCGTGTAAAGTTTGAATACTTTTGAGACAGGCCTAGTGTAGTTTGAAAGGACTTCTCTCGAAAGAGGGAGTGATAGTAGATGATGGATGCATTGGTGAGTGTCTCATTCTAGAGGATGGTAAGTATGGCTAGGCTTGATTGGCCTGAAAGGGTTAGTAAGTCAGACAAGGCATGCTCATCCTAGGGGGATTAGTATGTCTTGCTAGGATTGGTTGGCCCGAAAAGGTTAGTAATACAGACAAGGCATGATTGGTCCTAAGGGAGATCCATCTGTCTAACTAGGCTTGTTTAGATCGAAAGAGTTAGCAAGTTAGACAAAATTCCTGGATGGATCTAATAGAGAACTCACCATGATGTTGCTCCGACATGTTAAACGGAAAGATGTACCTTCTGTATTCTTATACTGCTGATAGTTGAGATGATTGCTTCAATATTGTTATGTTGATGATTGTTGAGATGATTGCTTTAGTATTATCATAATAATGATTGCTGATATTTTTTCTTCAACAATGTTATATTGATGACTGATGAGATGATAGTTTCGATATTGCCATATTGATGATTGTTGAGATGATATTTTTAGTATTTTTATATGGGTGGTTGTTGAGTTGATTGTTGAAATAGTTCAGTGTTGCTACACTGATAATTATTGATTAGTCTTCTACATTATTTCAATACTGATGTTGATCTTAATGTTATAGCATCTCTATGTAATGTAAATGATGATCTAGCATTGTAGATGTTTATTTATTTATTTTAGCACTAACATGGTAATGAGTCTGTTTTTGATATATAATGATGATGTGGATGTTGATTTTTCAGTATATTGATGTTATAGATGATGTTTCAAAGGTCACTGAATATTCAGTATTCACATATTGATATAGCATAAGATGATTCAGTATTCACCTACTAATGTTACAGAAGAAGGTTCAACATTCGGAAGATGATTCAGTATTCACATACTGATGTGCCAGAAGATGATTTAGTATTCACATATTGATGTCCCAGAAGATGATTCAGTATTCACATACTGATGTTGCAAAGGATGATCTGAAAGATGATTCAAATGATTCAGTATTCACATATTGATAGCATGGAATATAATTCAGAAGATGATAGAATATGCTCGAGGATGTATAGTAGATGATTCAGTATCCACATACTGATATTGCAGAAAATGATTCAACTAAGATCGATGATGAATATGAATGTTGATGTTCCAAAAATTTCTATGACATATAGAGAATCACCCTTCATATGTACAGATGTAGTGGCAGTTGTTACAGTGGTTGAATACCTTTCTAGTTAAGAAGGAGTGTTAAAGTATTGTAACTTTGGAAGAT
This sequence comes from Pseudotsuga menziesii, assembly GCA_001517045.1. NCBI lineage: Eukaryota > Viridiplantae > Streptophyta > Pinopsida > Pinales > Pinaceae > Pseudotsuga > Pseudotsuga menziesii. The sequence continues at coordinate 29,991 of LPNX011058978.1, read as the reverse complement.
ATTCCAGATGTTTTGTTTGGGTTCCTCCTTCAAGATATGAGTTTGTTCTTGTTAGATTCATTGAAAGAATCCATGTAAACCTCTGAATGTAAGTTGGGTCAATATTAGCCAAGTGTCAATATTATAAATGTTATTTTTGGTGTCATACTAGACAAGTCAACCCAGACAGTTAGACAAGCTGACCCGGTTAGGTTAGAGGTCAATTCAATTGAAGAATATAAATAGGGAGGTGCTCCCCTTCATTTGTAATCACAAACTCAAGTTGTTTTGAAAGAGAGAGAAATATTATTGTGCCAGAAAGAAAACATAAGCAGTTGAATGGGTTTTACACTGCTCTGGTTGAGTTCTTAATTTAGGAAATTTTGCGGGTTTTCTCCCTCATGGGTTCCTTGAGGAAAATCTCTGTGTTCTTGTTCTTGTTGTTCTTTCAATGATCTACTAATAAAAATTTGTTTTTAAGATATCATTTTAAGCAGATTAAGAAAATTTAACAATTTTTTTAGATTTTCAAAACTTTCATGACACTTTAGGGACCATACGAACTTTACTCCTTTATTTTGTAAAGAATTAATGGGATAGGAAATCCTTGATAATTATTCAATAAAACACTGGTAATAATCAGTGAGTCCCATGAAATATCGAATATCAACTACATCCCTTGGCACTGGCCAATATGAGATAGCTTTTATTTTATGTGGATCTATTGTGATTCCTCTTTCGGAGAAAATATGACCCAAATATTGAATTCCTTTTTTAAAGAATTCACATTTTCAAATTTAGCATAAAGTTGATGATCTCTTAAGGTTTGTAGAACAATTCTTAAATGTTGTTGATGTTCATCCTTCGACTTGGAGTAAATTAAGATATCATCGATAAAAACTAACACAAGCTTATCCAAATACTTGTTAAAGATACTATTCATTAGACGCATGAATGTAGAAGGGGCATTAGTTAAACCAAAAGGAATTACTATGAATTCGTAGCACCTGTAACGAGTCCTGAAAGTTGTTTCATTAGCATATTCTTCCTTAATCCTGATATGGTGATAACCAGACCATAAATATAACTTGGAGAATATTTTTTCTACCCCTACCTGATCGAACAAGTCGTTAATCCGAGGCAGTGGGTATTTATTTTTAATGGTTACTTTTTTCAGTTGCTAATAGTCTATGCAAAGTCATAAATTTCCATCATTTTTCCTAACAAATAAAATTGGTGCTCCTTAAGGTGACACACTGGGTCTGATATAACCCTTATCTAGTAGTTCTTGTAACTGGATTTTCAATTTAGTTAGTTCAAGAATGCTCATTCGATACGGTATTTTGGATACCAGTGCAGATACAGGTATAAGATTAATGGAAAAATCTATTTTCCTTGAGGGGGTAGTCTTGGCATCTCTTTTGGAAACACATCTATAAATTCACTTAGAGTTAGGTGATCACTGATATGTGTTTGATTTTATTAAGGAGTAGGCCAGTGACTCAAACCGCATAAATCATCCAGACCTTTCCTCAAACATTTATTTAATTGTGTGGCAGAAATATGCCTTAAAGAGACAAGTTTATTAATACCATTTATGGTTCCAACAATTTGATCCTTAGCAAAATATGTAAGATATTATCGAAACAATTTAACGCTACCTTATACGTTTCTAAACAGTCCAAGCCAATTATCATATCATATGATCCTAGAGGTAAAACTTTCATATTGATTTTACTCTCATGATCTTGTATTTTAATTTCACAATCAGCAATAATGTCGGTTACCTTTATTTTTGCTCCGGTGGCTAGCTAGACTAACCATGGTTTTGAATGCCTTACCTGTGCGAGTTGGAGGTTCTCCATCATAGTGGGAGCGATGTAACTTAAGGTATCCCCATGGATCAATTAATATAGAGAGATTTTGGTTAGAAATTATACCTTCAATTTCTGCAATTGTAGATTAATGATCTGCTTGACAGTCTTCAAGGGCTGCATTGATCCCATGGAAAAATTTTCCAATTTCTCCAACAGTGGAAGATTCTTGCAGGTTATGAATATCCCTATTTTCTTCGTTGAAGAGTGGGAAGTTTTTTCATAAATGAGGTTCTCCACACTCCCAAAACTTAAGTAGTTATTTAGCGATTCCAACAACCCTTTTTGTTCCAAAGTTAATAGGTTTATTACTTTTATGTTGCAACTGTTCATTTATGTTATAAGGATTCCCCTTCCAAATGGTTGATTTTCTTTTTCCAATGGTTTTTATCTGATTTTCATACTTTTGTGTATCATTGGAGGAGCTATATTTGCTTTTAGTATTTTTACTAACCTCTTGATCCTTCTTTGTATATGTTCATTGATCATTTCCATTGTTCCTTTCATGTAGACTGTGTAGTAACAATTCATTGATTTCCTGTTGATTCTCTTGAGATTTATTCAGTTGTTAATTATCTACCTTATAACTCTGTATTTCCATAATCAAATGTCTCATTGTGTCTAACACTTGAATAGCTTCATAATGTTCTTCTTCTGGTTTTGTTGTATGTTGTGCATGATCATCTTTTTCAGGTTTGCCATCATTTTCATTATTTGAAGCAATTATTTAGCCCTGAATTTTTTTTATGCATACATACAAAAAATAAGGCATTTTTTTATTATTTTTAGAATAACATTTTAGTGTGTTCAACGGGAACTTGATGTTTCCATAATAAATAGGGTTGAACTTGTGGCTATGATACCAAATGTAAAATCCCCATAATTTACACACCTCAAATATCCCATCAATATATATATATATATATATAAGACACGTGACACATCATTAAAGTCCTTACATGCTTTTAAGGACATCTATCATAGTTTTTCATTCTGTTATTGAAAACATACTTCATTTCTACCTGACGGTTTGTGCAATACAAATGTTTTCTCTAGAAATAATAACTTCAAGTGTTATTCAACCTGTAGATGATGTTTTGTAATAATTATCTTGTTCTTCAAAGTTTGGACTCGACTCTGAAAATTAGGCTCCAAAACATCCATCTGCTCAGTCCAGAACTTCTAGATTTATTAGTCTTTCTGCATTTCATCTTTCTAGAGTGACCATTCCACAAATATATTTGTGCAAACAGGATTCCACAATGATCCTTTCGCCATGATATTTCTGAAATGTATCTTTCTGCAACGATCATTCCATAATTTAGTCTTCCACAATGCTCTTTCTAGAAATGCAGATTGTGGATTGTGGGTTTCCTTTTTTTTAATAATATTTCACAATTGCAGATTACAAATTCTGGGTTTCTTTTAATCTTTATTTCAAATGAATATTCTGCAATTATCATTCCACATTTATCCTTCCATAATATGTGGATTGCATATTCTGGGTTTCCTTTAAAATTTTCTGAAATTAACCTTTTGCAATTGTCCTTCCGCAGTTTGTGATTACGGATTGTGGATTTCCTCTAAGCATTTCCCAAATTAACCTTCTGCAATTGTCCTTCTACAATTTGTGAATTGTGGGTTTCCGCTAAAATTTTCCCAAATGAAGCTCTCCCAATTTGCAGATTGTGGATTGTTGGTTTGCTCTAAAATTTTACCAAATGAACCTTCCGCAATTATCCTTCTGCAATTTTTGGTTTTCATATTACGGGTTTCCTTTAAACTTTTCCAAAATGAACCTCCCACAATTTTTCTTCTGTAACTATCCTTTCGCAATTTAAGGATTTCGGATTGCGTATTTCTTTCGCAATTAGGCTTCTGCAACCTTCTTCTGCACTTAGAAGTTTTTCTGGTAAGATTCTAAGGTTTGGTTTTAAGCGATCGTGGATGCCATTGAAGGTTCTTACCACCACACTGTTATTGAATCGTATTTTTGTTATTTGAAAAGGTTTTCCAATTATGATTCTTGCTATGACCAGATGGGTCTCCTAATTTTTATATTTTTAACATTAAGCTAGCATTATATTAGGATCTTTAATTGAGAGAATAATAAGAACAACAATCAAACACAATAGACAATGAACACAATGGTTTTCCTCTTGGAAACCATAAATGGAGAAAACCCAGCAAATTCCTCAGAGATAGAATCAACACCAAAAATTAAACCCAAAACAGTAAGATGATCTCCCAACAGCAGTAACCTTCTTTTTTCTTAGCCCCAGTGTCTTCTTCTTCCTCAGTTATGTGCTACAGCTGAGTGTGAGTGAGTGTGTGTTAAATATAGAGGCTAGCTCTCTATTTATACTAATTCTTGACTTGACTAAACCCTACTAGGGCCAACTTCACTAAGTGAGTCTAACAACCCTAGTGCCCCAGAACTGCGAGTACTTTAACCCTTGAACAATAGGAGGGTTACCCACATTGATTTGACACGACTTGTTTACAATATAGAAACTCTCTATCGAAACATCGGGGCATGACATGACTCACTTACATTACAGACACATCCCGGAATAACCATCGGGGTACAATACATAAGAAATACAAGTGAATACATTCTGAAGTTACAATTACATCAACGCTCCCTCTTAACTAGAAAGGTATTCTCTCAACACAATTTATTAACACAAGTCTTCTTCTTTGTATCATCTAGATCATCATCGAGTCCTCGTCATCTTCATCTTCAAGTCATATTCATCTCCAAGTTATCTTCATCTAGATCTAGATCATCACTCGATCTGGATCTAGATCATCACTCGATCTGGATCATCATCACTCGATCTAGATCATCATCACTGGAACACCATCAATAGATCTAGATCATCACTGCTAGATCATCATCACAAGTGCTATCTCATGATTCTTCTTGTCACAGGAATTTCTACAGAGCTAGCCCTTTTTCATGCTGGTTGTAGGCATAGCCTCCATGTAGGTCTTCTTCTAGCACTTATATCTGACCCTAAGTCAGAATGGCCCACCCAGCACTTACATCTGATCATGTAGGAACCAATCCTATAATCATATCAGAAAGGCATGCCCAACACTCACATCTGACCATGTGGGAACACATCCCACAACCCTGTCAAAAAGGCCCATCACTCACATCTGACAACCAATGTTAGAGAGGCTCATCACTTACAGTCGACCATGTGAGGAACCAATCCTCCATGTTGAAAGGTTATGCACTACCATGTAACAACCAATGTTAGAAAGGCTTGGCACTTATATTCGACCATGCAAGGAACCAATCCTTCATGCTAAAAGGGATCTGCACTTACATATGACAACCAATGTCAGAAAGGATCTGCACTCATATCATATCATGTAGGAACCAATCCTAAAGTCACATTAGAATGGCCCTCGGTCCTAGACTGAGCTTTCCTAGTAACTGACCAGGTGCCTCCATTCCAAGAATGGAATTCAGTGCTTATATCTGATCATGTAGAAACCAATCCTATAGTCACATCAGAATGGCTTAGCACTCACATCTGATATGGAAGGAACTAATCCTCTCACCATGAAAGAATGGCTCATCCCTTACATCTAACCATGGAAGGAACCAATCCTCTCACCATGTTAGAATGGATCATGGACTCATTACTTCCCTTTGGAGGGAACCTCAATCTGGAGAACACCAAGCTTATTCTTGAAGAACTTAAACTTCACCCTAGCCAATGGATTTGTCAACACATCAGCTATTTGTTTGTCCATCACAACATACTAGAGCTTCACTACTCCCCTCTGCACCATATCCCTAATATAGTGATACTTGATCTCGATATGCTTCAACTTGTAATGGAATACCGGGTTCTCCAACAAATTCACACAACTCTAGTTGTCACAATATATATAAGTAGCATACAACTGGAGATCAAATAAATCATACAGTAGCTTCCTCAGCCATACTTCCTCACAACTAGTTGAACAAGCTACGACATACTCTGCTTCAGCTATACTCAATGCCACACGGGATTGCTTCCTACTAAACCAAGAGATCACAACTGATTCCATACTGAACCAACACCCTGAAGTTCTCTTCCTATCAATGGCACTGCCTTCCCAATCTGAATCAACATAACCCTCCAGGTTAATCTTCTGACTCGCCTCATACTTGAGCCCATAATCAATTGTACCCTTCAGGTACCTCAGAATATGCTTTGCAGCAATCAAGTGAACATGTCTCGGATCTATCAAGAACTGGATCAAGGTGTTCACAGCAAAGCAAATATCTAGGCTCGTGTTCTTCAGGTACATCAAGGACCCAATCATCTAATGATACAAGATAGCATCAACCACTTCTGATGAAGCATCACTCAATAGCTTCATATTCGATGCCATAGGTGTGGTCATGGCCTCGCAGTCCGTCATCTTGAATCTCTTCAGGATCTCTGATGCATACTTCCCTTGTCCAAGGGATATTCCATCTGTATTCTTCCACACCTCCATTCCTAGAAAATAATGCATCATACCCAAGTCCTTCATTTCAAACACGGCAGCAAGCTTTCTCTTCCTGTCAACAATCAACCCATTGATACCTGTTACAAACAGATCATCTACATATAGTAGGAGCATCACTGGGTTGCCATCTTCAACCTTGTAGTAAAGGTTGGAATCTACTTTACTCTTGGTAAATCCCAAACTAGACAAAAATCCATCAATTCTTCCTGACCATGTCCTGGGTGCCTGTTTCAAACTGTACAAGGCTTTCTTCAATTGTCACACATTAGAATCCCTATCATGTGTCTCAAAACCGAGTGGCTGCTCTACATACATTTCCTCTTCCACTACACCATTCAAGAAAGCAATCTTGACATCCATTTGGTGTATCTTCCATTTCATCACTGCAACCAGAGCAAGTACTGATCTCATGGAAGTCTATCTATCTATAGGTGCAAAGGTTTCTTCATAATCTATTCCTTCTTTCTATGAGAAGCCACGAGCTACGAATCTTGCTTTATATTTCTCTATGCTTCCATCTACAACATGCTTGATCTTGTAGATCCATTTGGAAGTTACAACCAACTTCCCTTCTGGTCTTGGGACAACATCCCAAACATCATTCTTCATGATCGATTAATACTCTTTGATCATAGCATCCTTCCATTCTTTCTGTTCTGCCACTTCTTCATAGTTGGAAGGTTCTTTATTGATAAAGTCACACAATAAAGCTACATATCGGGAGCAGGAACTGGTCCTCTTCCTTTCTCTGTGATTCTCTTCTGGAGCCCCATATCTTTCCTCACCTTGGATAGCTTCTCGTACCCAAGTAGTTTTCCTCTTGTGAGGATTCTTCTCCTGAGGTGGATCTACAGGTTCTTGTGGTTCTTCAAATTCTCGATCTTCTTCTTGATTTTCTTTGTTCATTGTTGTGTCATGAGTTCTGGGTGCTTCTGATTCTTCAGTATCTTTAGCAAGTCTCTTTCTAGATTTGTTGTAAGCTGAGTCTTCATCAAATGTCACATCCCTGCTGATGTCAATCTTCTTGAATTCTAGGAAGTATATTCTGTAAGCCTTTGAGCTTTTAGAGTATCCCACAAATATACCCTTCTTTCCTGAAGGATCTAAATTTGTCATATTTTCTTTCAGAATGTGTATGTACACTGGACAGCTGAATATTCTGAGATGGCTAACTTCTAGTTTCTTGTTGGAAAAGACTTCTTCAGGTGTCTTGTTCTCGAGTACTCTATGTGGAGTACAGTTTTTTACATACAACATTGTTCTGGTAGCTTCTGCCCATAGATGCATGGGAAGATCCTGATCATGAAGCATTTCTCTTACAGCTTCCATGATAGTTCTATTCTTGATCCAAATTTATGCAGGAGTGCAACAAAATACACAAATAATCATAGAAACAAATATGCAGTGGAAATAACACTTCATTTCATTAATCAATAACTGAAACGTGTTTACATACAGAATGGAAATAAACTAGCTAGAGTGCTGGTAGCTTATCTCTGAGAAGAGATGTGGTGGCTACATGCCTCTGAACTCTGTGTTAAAATGAGGCTTGAAGGCCTATATATTATTGAGAAACAATGGAAACCCTACACATCCAAAAACCTAAGCCTAGGAGGTGAAATGCCTTAATGTGGGCCCCGTTGGGTAACTTGGTACATCAATTTCTTGGGGTCGTAACTTTAGCATACTACCTCCATTTGATGTGCATGATACATCGTTAGAAAGTTCTATTTAAGGACTACATCCATAAACGGCAAATATCAATTCCAAAACAGACTCATATTTGCCCGACCATTCGATGCCAAAAAAACGTTGTTTAGGGCCTCAAAATGGCTCCGAAAGTTTAGGACCCAAAAACTACCAAAAATAGTAAATTGTGTTACAAGTAAGGAAACTTGAAAACTAAAAGAAATAGTGGTGGTGGTCCAAGAGGAATAGGTGGGTGGCCACCAATATCCTCCTAGATCATTCATCCCCCCTTAGGAAGCAATGGTCCCCATTGCATTGAGTTCCTCTATATGAGATGAGGAAACTTCTGTTGAATTTGGTCCCCAGTGAGCCACTTTCCTTAGTGAAGGAGTTGGCCTGCTTTGACAACTCAATATAGATGGATCTTCTGCTGCCAGGTGTTCTTGATCTGTGTGCCCATAATCGGATCAGTTGTGGCTTTTTCCATGCAGTCGGGCTTTAACTCTGTTGGTGTGAGTTGTTCTACCATGTCTAATGTCTCCAATATAAGTGGAAAGTAGGGCCGAAGGAAGTACACATTGAACACTAGGTGCAGACCAAGGAATGGTGGAATACTGAGCTCGAAGGCATTGTCCCTGACTGCCTTGGTGATGGTGTATGGCCCATATCAGAGCAGACAAAGCTTGTGGTGGGGTCCATCGAGGCGCTCCTTCTATAAATGTAGCCACACTTTGTCACCCACCTGGAAGTTGTGTTGCACCCGATGTTGATCATTTCACTGCTTGTACTTAGCATTGGATCTGTCCAATATGTCATGAACCTATTGGCAATTGTGCTGAATGCACTCAATGAAGTTGTTTGCCTTGGAAACTTCAGATTGGATATGAGCTGAATTAGCCTGAGTAGTTGCAAATGGCATGGCTACATCAATGGGACATAGTGGCTAGAATCCCAAGCCCACCTGAAAGGGGCTGTGGTTGGTTGAGCTGTGGAGGGCCCGGTTATAGTTGTGTTGTACATAGGGGAGGCTCTCATCCCATGTGCATGGATTCTTTGAGTTGTACATGCGCAAAACGTGTACGATCATCCTGTTGACGACCTTTGTCTGGCCATCAGTCTGGGGATGGAAAGCTGTGGAATTTGTGATCTTGGTGTCTAGCATTGGCCATAGGCTAGACCAGAATGTACTAAGGAACCTGCTTTCTTGGTCTGAGATTATAGACTACGGGATACCAAAGTGTACCCACACTCGTTCAAAGAAGAGTTTAGCAGTGGCTTCTACTATGATATTCTTCTTGTAGGCCTCCATTATGGCCATCTTTGAGAATTTGTCAACGACCACAAACACACAGTTGTTTCCGTGCTTAGTAGAAGGAATTCCTGACATGTAATCCATGGAGATGGATTCCCAAGGTCGACTAGGGCTAGGAAACGGAGTATAGAGGCCTTGCTTCTTGATGGATGGTTTGGCAATGGCGCAGATAGTGCAGGATCAGATGTACTTCCTGACATCCCGTCGAAGGTTCAGCCAATAGAAATACTTCTGCAGTACTGCCACTATTTTCTCAACCCCAAAATGCCCAGCAACCCGACTGTAGTGCGCTTCCCAAATCATCTTGGCATGCTCACTTGAAGGAATACAATGGTGTCCCATGCGACACAGTAGTACATCCTGGAGGTGAAATTTTGGAACTTGGTTTCCCTCCAAGAGTGTCTGGTATGTGTGGCTGAATTCTGGATCGCTCTTGTAGAGAAGCAGCCAATCAGAAGTCTTGTGCACACAAGAGTTGAGCATGGTCGTTATCACCACGATTGGTGGTCAGCTGAGGCAGTCTGCAACATTATTGGTGCTTCCCTTCTTGTACTTGATGTTCAAATGAAACTGTTGTAGATATGTGGATGACTTCTGATGGTGATCATTATATAACTTCCCTTATGTCTGCATGAACTGTAGGGGTCAGTGGTATGTGTGGATGATTGTTTCCTTCCCCAAAATATAATGCTTCCATTGCCGGCAAGCCTGTATAATGGAATACATCTCTTTGTCATAAGTGGGATATTTGCGGACTGTGTCTGACAGTGTCTCACTGTGATATGCCACTGGATGCTCTTGTTGAGTAAGGACTACCCCAATAGCATAGTTAGAAGCATCTATCTCAATCTCAAATGGTTGTTGCAAGTCTGGTAATGTGAGCACTGGGGCACAACAGAGGCGACGTTTCAATTCTACAAATGCCTTCAGCTAAGTTTTTGACCAAAATAATTTTTCTTTCGCTTCTCCCTTGGTGACTTAACTCAAGGGCCAAGTGATATGAGAGAATCCCAACACAAACCTGCAATAGAAATTAGCAAGGCCCAAAAAGCTACGAAGCTTTGTTAGAGTAGTTAGGGATGGTCAATCCCGAATGACTTGGATCTTGGTTGGATCCACATGTACCCCAAAATCATCAATAATGTATCCTAGATACTGAAGCTGGGTCATGCCAAAAGTACACTTGTCCAAATTAGCACACAACTTGTGCTACCACAATGTTTGGAGGACCTATCAGATGTGGTGGAGGTGCTCTTCCCAAGTCTGGCTAAATATTAGGATGTCACCCAAGTAAACTACTACAAATGAGTTGGTGAATGGCCGCAAGATGTCGTCCATTAGTCTCATGAAGGTTGCAGGAGCATTGGTCAGCCCGAAAGGCATGACTAACCATTCGAAAAGGCCCTCTTTGGATTTGAAGGCAGTCTTCCACACATCAATCGGCTCGATCGATACCTAGTGATACCCGGACTTTAAGTCGATCTTGCTAAAATATTTTTCCCCTTTAAGCTGGTCCAGGAGGTCATCAATCTATGGGATCAGGTACCTATGCTAGACAGTGATCTTGTTCAGCACCTGATAGTCAATACAGAGTCTCCAAGTCCCATCCTTTTTCTGTACCAACACGATCGGGCTCCCACATGGTGATGAACTTGGCCGGATGTGACCCTTTTGTAGTAGCTCCTGAATTTGCCTCTTGATTTCATCATTCTCTAGAATAGAGTGGCGATAGATCAGTCCATTGGGTAGCAGCGCATCTGGGGTCAAATCGATGGGGTGCTTCACCTAACAGTGGAGAGGCACCCCGGTGGGTGAGGTGAATATGTCCCGGTACTCTTCCATGACCTTGTCCATTTATTGTTGTCATGCGAAGAGGCCCTGTCTGGAGGTTGTGGCCACGATCTTGTTCTTTCCCTAAGGGCGGATCATCAAGAAAAAAAACTTCCCAGTTTTGGAAATGAGCTTACTGCATTATTTTGCAGTAACCAAAGAGATAGTGGTAGGGGGTGGTACCTCTGGTATCATGTACAAATTATTTCCCAACGTAATAATAATAGCACGAGGCTGGGACTCATACACAGCATTTCGCTTCCATAAGTATGGTTGACCTAATAATACATCACAAACATCAAGAGGAGCAATATCACATAATTCCTCATCGCTGAAGGGCTTGATGCTGTAGGGAAGGCGACACTGCTGGCTGACGCAAAGATCTCATCCTTGGTGAAGCCACCCGATGGTGTACAACTGTGGGTGTGCTGTGGTTGACAAACCCAACCGCTTCACAACCTCTACTGAAATCAGGTTCTTTTGGCTCCCACTATTGATGATGAACTGTAGCGGGGAACCCTTTACCCACATCTGAGAGTGGAAAAGATGCTCCTCCTCCTTTGAATCTTCTAGTTCTTCCTTTTGGATCTTCGTGGTGGCAACGGTGGCATTGGGATCTACATCGATAATCTTCTTCCCTCTCTCATTCCCCTTCTCGGGTTCATATTCAGTGTCAAAGTATGCATCTGATTTAGAAGCCTTTATCTCAGCCACCAGTGACTGCTTAGCCTGACACTCATGTTGTGAGTGGGGCTCTTATGGAACTCGCACCACTTTCCAACATCCTTCTTCGGCTTTGCAGTGTTGCTCTTTGCTTGCAGATTTTGCAAGTTTTCTTGAGTCGCCATGCCTTGGCTGTGTCATTGGTTCTATGGTTTGGGGGCACCTTTCCCTTGCTTCTGATTCACAGATCCAAAGTCTCACTTTTTCTGTTTGAATTTTTGCTTAATTTTGGAAGCATACCGATATGTCGTACCAAGCGAGGAGATGTTGAGGAACTCCATTTCCTCCTGAATGTATCTGTGCAGACAACTATGGTAATTTAGCACCAAATGTTTCTCTGAATATTTGATACCCAAATTGGTGCATAGGGTATGGAATAGATTCATCAGCTCATGCACATCTTGAACTCTTTGTTGCCACAGCGTAGTCCATTGGATGTACTTGTCCTCATGGCTCCCCACCAGATAATATTGTCCCTTTATGGCATCTTGAAAAGAATTCCAAGTGGGTACGGCTGAGAACAGAGAGGGTTCCTCCTCATCCTTTCTCTCACAGTAGGTTTCCCACTAGTCCTTGACACAGGGGGCGACTTTGAGTAGAGAAAAAGTAATCTTTTCTCGGTCAAAAAAGTCATGGACCAAGAGATATCCTTCTAATAGATTCAACCATTTATCTATAACATATGCATCTATTTGACCATCAAATATGGCAATGTTGAAGTTTACTTGTACCTTAAAAGGGGTTGCACCTCCAGAGTAGCTGCTAGATGCAGATGCGTCACCAGTGGGAAGTCGTTGAAGGATCTGGGCGAAGTTATCCATCATCGTGTTTCATTTTTTTTCAAGGGCTTCCTCGAGCAAAATTTTGATAGGATATTCTATGCTCTCATATTTCTTTTCATCCCCCATGGGTGACCGTCGGGATTTGTGAGGCTGATATTGCAAATGTTCAACTAGATCAAGCCCTAACTCTTTATACCTCGCCCTCATTGGGGACATGCAAAGAAGGATCGAGAAAGAGCAAATTGCTTTGATACCACTAATCCAGATTTATGCAAGAACGCAACAGAATACACAAATAAACATAGAAACAAATATGCAGTGGAAATAACACTTCATTTCATTAATCAATAACTTAAACTTGTTTACATACAGAATGGAAATAAACTAGCTAGAGTGCCGGTAGCTTATCTCTGAGAAGAGATGTGGCAGCTACATGCCTCTGAACTCTGTGTTACAATGAGGCTCGAAGGCCTATATATTATTGAGAAACAATGGAAACCCTACACATCCAAAAACCTAACCCTAGGAGGTGAAACACCTTAATGCGGGCCCCGTTGGGTAACTTGGTACATCAATTTCCCAGGGTCATAACTTTAGCATACTACTTTTCTTTGATGCACATGATACATTGTTAGAAAGATCTGTTTAAGGACTACATCCATAAACAACAAATATGAAGTTTAGAATGGACTCATATTTTCCCGACCATTCAATGCCAAAAAAACTTCATTTAGGGCCTCAAAACGGCTCTAGAATTTTAGGACCCGAAAACTGCCAAAAATTGTAAATTGTACTACAATTAATGAAACTAGAAAACTGAAAGAAATAGTGGTGGGGGTTCGAGAGGAATAGGTGGGTGGCCACAAATATCCTCTTAGATCAATTCTTCCTTTCTGCAACCCCATTCTGTTGTGGATTATATGGAGTGGATAACTCCCTCTTAATCCTTGAATCTTTGCATAAGTCTTTGAATTCATTTGATGTGAATTCTCTGCCATTTTTTGATCAAAAGGTCTTGATCTTATTTTCTATGTGGTTCTTGATCAAGGCTTTGAATTCCTTGAATTTGATGAAAACGTCATCTTTTTTCTTCATGAAGTAAATCCATGTCTTCCTAGAATAATCATCAACAAAAGAGACATAGTATACATACCCGCTCGGTTTGATGACATTGGTCCGCATACATCGGAGTGGATGATTTCCAAGATTCCTTTTTCCTTGCTCTCACTACTTGAAAATGTCTTCTTTGTATTCTTTCCTTTTGCACATCCTTTGCAAACTCCTTCATGTTTTGCTTGAATTTCTGGAAGACCTTCAACAACTTTTCTTGCAAGTGGTAGTGCTCTGTAGTGCACATGTGCAAGCCTTCTATGCCAAAGTTCATTTGGCTCACTGTGTCATGGACCAAAGCTTGTCCTGGATGGCCCTTCAATTTTTATAATCCTCCTTCTTGTTCTCCAATTACTATTGCATTGTCAATAGTCTTTCCTCTTTGCCACATGAGGACTTGGCCATCTACAAATGCAACCCTCATGCCTTTTGTATCCAGTGGCAATATGGAGAGAATATTCTTCTTTAGTCCTGGTACAAACAAGACATCCTTCATTTTCATAGACTTTCCAGAGTCTAGCTTGTAAGACGATTCACAAATACCTTTTATGGGATATTGGTAGTCATCTCCAAGTTTCACCTTATGAGGTGAATTATGTTAGGATAGTTTCTCAAAAGATTCCTTGAATCCTGTCATGTGTTTGGAAGCCCCACTGTCAATAAGCCAATCTTTGCTTCCATGAGTGACAGTTCCCATGCGAGCAGAGATCAGAACATATTCTTCATCACTTGAAGAGTCTTCACTTTCTTGTTTTACTTTCTTCCTGGGAGGATCATCATTCTCAGCAGTGTGAGCATGATGTCTTCTTTTGGAGTTCTTCTTCTTCTTGGATCCATTCTTATTCGTGGGACAACTTCTAGCAAAGTTTCCTATTTCATCGCATGTATAACATATGAGTTTGGATGGATCCCTTCTTTTCTGATGAGAATGCTTACCTTGGTGATGATGATTTTCCCTTCTTCCTTTCTTGGAGTGTATTGTGAGAGCTTGATCTTCACTTCCCATATTTTCTTCCCGAGCTGCTATTCAAGATTCTTCTTGTGAACATTCTTCCCACAATCTACTGAACCTGACCAACTTCTTCCTAGCACAGATTCCTTGGATGAAATAATCCCATGACCTAGGGGGACCATTCAAGGTTGTCATCACAATTTCTGCATTCTCCACTTCTTCATCTACTGCTTCAAGTTGTTCTTGTATCTAGGAGACCCTTTTGAAGTATGAGTGGATTGTAAACTCATTATGGATCTTTACATTCTTCAACTGGTTCCTTAGAGTCATCTTCTGGTTTCTGTTCTTCCCTTCAAATAGTTTGGTTAGGGAATCAAACATAGCTTTACGTGTCTTAAGGGAGGACACATGTGGTATGAGGTGATCCTTGATTGAATCAACAATAATCCTATTTGCCATAACCAACTTCTTCTTGTGTAAGTCCTTAGCCTCATCTCCTTCTGGAACTGGAATCTCCTCATGGATGTAGGAGTCCAACTCATTTTCTTCCAGGACCAGGGAGATCCTATAATTCTAGGCTTAAAAGTTATCATCTCCCTCAAGCTTTTCATTAATCTTGGTGTGATGAGACATATTAACTGAGAACCTAAAATGGAAATACAAAATATTTAGATCTTACCAGGTCAAGATGTCAGATCTAGATTTGGAGCTAAAATTCTACAGTGTTGGTCTAGGAGTAGATTAGGGTTTTGTTTTTTTAGAGTTCTGTCCAACCAAATGCTTTGATATTGATCTCTAAACTTTTGTTTTGGGGAGGAGATCAATCTAGGCCTGGGGTCACTGGAAAATTCCACTTTTGTGAAAATCCTTAATTTTCGGCAGCAGTGTTGGGTCCAAAAATGAAAAACCTCATAATTGGATCTTGCTTTGACAGAAAGATGCACCCTAGGGAGAAGAGTTATTCCAACCTTCTTTTGCAGAAAATATGTGGAGAGAGATCCACAAAGTAGGAAGCCCTAGTTCTCACAGATGCATAGTGTCTTTTTCTCAGGTTAGCTCTGATACCATGTTAGATTTTTAACATTAAGCTAGCATTATATTAGGATCTTTAACTGAGAGAATAACAAGCACAATAATCAAACACAAGAGACAATGAACACAGTGTTTTTCCTCTGGGAAACCATAAATGGAGAAAGCCCCGCAACTTCCTCGGAGATAGAATCAGCACCAAAAATAAAACCCAAAATAGTAAGATGATCTCCCGACAACAGTAACCTTATTTCTTCCTAGCCCTAGTGTCTTCTTCTTCCTCATCTGTGCGCTACAACTGAGTGTGAGTGACTGTGTGTTAAATAGAGAGGCTAGCTCTCTATTTATACTAATTCTTGACTTGACTAAACCCTACTAGGGTTGACTTCACTAAGTGAGTCTAACAACCCTAGTGCCCCGAAACTGCGGGGACTTTAACCCTTGAACAATAGGAGGGTTACCCACATTGACTTGACATGACTTGTTTATATTATAGAAACTCCCGATCGAAACATTGGGGCATGACATGACTCAATTACATTACAGCCACATCCTAGAATAAACATCAGGGTAGAATACATAAGAACTACAAGTGAATACATTCCAAAGTTACAATTACATCAACACTAATATATATATGAGAAATAATCCTTAGTCCACTGCTTAATTAATCATGGTTACAAGATTTAGTATAGAAATTCCATTTTTAAAATACACTTTAATAACTCTTACGAATTTTTCTTATGTCTGATTAGCTTAAAAATTGTTGGTCCATAAATCCGGTTTACAAAGGTCCATCCTAACACTAAAACAACCCTAACAATTAATAAAGAAAATCTATCATCAGATCTGTATAAACCCAATTATCAGTTATGAAAGAATTTCATGTAATCTATGCTAGGATTAAACGTGCTACTTATAAGTATATAAAACAATAATCTTAGTTTTCATTAATAGAGTACAGTTAATCTTTTCCAACATAGTTGCGATAGAGAAATAAATTATCCTAAATCCGTTAAATCTATTGTAGATGCTTCCAGGTCTAGGTAAACCAATTATCGAATTCAAATCTAATGTATAGAAAGAGAAGTTCCTTTTGAGCAATAATGTAGGGAGGATATGAGAACCATATTATCAAATTATTTCATAAACCGAGAGTGTAATTATAAATCAAAACAATGCTTAGAATAAAGCAAAACATGATCTATTATTCATACAAATATTTACAGTTTTCATCCAGAAAAACCTAAGATCCTACATAGATAAAATCATGTCAATGGCAAGAATGTATATATGAAGATATAAACAATATGCATAATATAATACTTTAATGGAAGATGGAATTACAACGATCCTAAATGTGGTAGGAACAACCATGTTCCACCCACCTGTAGATTAGGAACATCTTTCTCTCTCCCCTTAATCACCCTAGAGCTAATTTATGCATGCCAAGAGTGGTGACAGTCAACCTCAAACTCAAATTGTCGTCAATCAATGAGAAATAACTTTCCTAACACTAGAGTGCTGACACAGCAAGGATTCAATAACTTTCCCAACACAGAGTGTTCACACAGCAAGGATTCCTTTCCAGCATACTAAGCAGCGTCCTTCCTCCCTCATATGCTTCCTTTTTATAGTTTATTTTTCCTAGGTCTTTTCTACAAGCAGCTAATTCCTCATGGAATTTCTATAGTTAACAAAATCCCTGATTTCCAAGGTTGTCTAGTGCCATAATTTCACTTTTGACACTTGTTTCAACATCCCCAAGGTTAACTCTTTCTCTTCCCCCACTATTGTATGCATAACTTCCTCGTTCAACGTGGATTTCCTCCTTCATTCATAATTTTATTTAATTATATTGTTTTATTGCATCTGTCCTCCAAAGACCTATTGGCAAATTTCAGATCCAACCAACTTTATTTAATTAAAACAATAACTCAAAATAAAATCATAATTACTAAATCATGTTTATTTCTTGGGGGATGTTACATGCAAGATCACAAACAGTTACGGATCTAGAAAGACATGAGACGAAACAATTGAATGTTTAAACATATCCATGCATTCTTTTATACAACAATTAGGATCCACTAACAACTAATCCTAGCATTCCCATCATAGTTGTATATCTAATATAGAGATGGTTGTACATTTCTCAACTAATACAAATACGGTAATTGTTTGGAAAATATATCTAAAACATATTGGATTAAGATATTTTTGGATTTAGACAATTTACTTTCTGACAATTTGTGGAACTTTAAACAACAATCCCTCTACTCCCAATATCGATAATTTACATTAATTGTACAATAAACAAAATCAAGTTGGCATATCTAGTTTGGCTTTTTTCTAGTAAAGCTTGGAAGTGCTAACAAAAAACCCTCTACTAGCAATACTAATAATTATTTTTAATCATTAAAGTTCGGGTTGTATCAAAACAATTTCTCTAAATCCAAACTTACACCGAAATATATAAATAGTTAAGTCAAAAAAGTTAATAATAATTAATAGGTAATTAAAGTAGAGTGGTATTGGACATGATAAATACATATCAACAATAAAATGAAGCAACACCATAAATAAATCATTACTTAAAAAAATCATAATAAATACACAATAAATATATAAATTTTATGTAAATAACATTATATTAATAAAATATAGTAATAAAATTGATAATTTCAAAATTAAATAAATTATGATATATTAATGTTGAAATATAGTAATAAAAATTATAATTTCAAAATTACATAAATTATGATATATAAATGTTTGAAATACATCTCATTTAATTTCATATATTTTTATTACATAATTTAATTTAATTTTAATAATAATTTATAATATGTAAAGTCATATTCACATTTTGATATTAATAATTTTATTGTTATCATTATAACAAATAACTAAATCTAAATCTAATTTAAAAACACATAACTAAGGAAAATAACTAATTTTACAAAATTTCCATTAAAACAAATTAATTCTAATAAATATAAAACTAAATTTTCATTTAAATAAACTAATTCTAATTTATAAAAAAATTCTAAATTATGAAAACATATATAAAAAAAGACAAGTTTTACAAAAATTTCATTAAAATTATTAATTTAAAAAAAATCAATGGGTGCATAGAATTTTAGGGGTTTTCAATTAATTATACCCTCTGCTTGCCAAAAGTTTCATTCATCTTCAAGGGAATCGATTAACCCTCCATCAAGCTATGAAGCTAGATCAAACGTTAATCAAACTCTCCATAAAAATTTCAAAATAATTCTATTGAGTTTTTTGTTAATCCCTCAATCTAGTTTTCTAGCGCTAGATTGAAGATTTACCAAGAACTAGAGTTAGATTGAGAACTTACCCATGACCTGAATTAAGCTCTTTTTTAACCATATTCACTTCCTCTGCTTGCCAAAAAACTTTACACATCATAACACCCATTTATAATTAGCAACTACATTTTTTAAAAACCATCATTTTTAATATAAAAATTATGGATATCTTTTCAATTTCGTTTGGAAGGGAAATTGACCAATATAATTAACTATAACTATTATTTATCACTTTGTTATAGTGCCACTTTTGAATGGGTTGCAAGTTGTTTGCTTTTCTTTTTCATCTTATTGGGCTTTAGTTGATCTCTTTTTCCTAATTATAAAATGAAAAAAACATGTATATACTTTTTCATGGCTAGAGATTAAATTTTTTTAAACAAACTTTTCAAACATTAAAAAATAAATAAAATAATTTTAAAATAAAAAAGTGAAATAAAACTCCTCCCGTGTAAGCCTCCTTTCTTTCTCCATTACATTTTGTTGTTCATACATGTTTTTTTAGTTAAATCATATCATAGTTGAAAAACATGGAAAAGTAGCTTCAAACAGCTTCCCATTGTTTCCTCTTAAAGTCAGAAGTTTATATAGCTGCTGCATAAAGGTTACATGGCATATATCATTGTAATCTTATCTTTGGAGGCCACTTAGTAGTACTACATATTCCAACTGCTTCCTTGCTTCCTTTGTGTTGTTCACATTTCATTTTGTTTACATACTGTGGAATTTCGCAATGTGCAACAAGTACTTTTCACATACATAGTGCAAATAAAGGCTTATATTTTTCTTAGGGCATTTTGTTTTTTAATAAAGAAAAGATGGTTCGCTTATATATGAGGGTTATGTCATTTTTTATGATGCTTTGTTTTTTACTTTTTTCTAATTCTGTTTATATAATAGGAGAGTTTCTAATAAATCTCGGCAATATCTTATTTCATAAGCTGTAGAGATATGATAGAAAAGATATGATACAGTTATCTTAAGGCATTTTGTTTTTAAAGAAAGAAAAGATGGTTTGCTTATATTTTATGTATCTTATGTTTATGTCTTTTTTTATGATGCTTTGTCTTTTCCCTTTTTCTAATTCTGTGTATATGACAAGAGAGTTTCTCATAAATCTCGGTAATATCTTATTTCATAAGTTGTAAAGGTATGATATAAAAGATATGATACAATTATATAATAGTTTATTATTGAAAGGTTTATAAGTATGATTAAACTATGATATTTGTATAAAACTTATATATAGTTTTATTTTAATTATAGTTTATGATCAAAGGGTTTATAAGTATGATTAAACCATGATTTTTTTATAAAATTTATAGATAGTTTTATTTTACTTATGAATATCAATTATATAACTTTTTTCTTACTAAAAAAACTTTTCACATTACTTTAGAGCACTCACTAACACTCCTTTTCACATTTCAAATTTTCAGATTGTCCATAAATCATGAAATTTCATGATAAACATTCACACTACGTCAAAATTTGAAATAGTATTTCTTAATATATCTAATTCAATGTTTTACATAATATTTGTCTAGATTGAGAAAACAATGAATATATCATTTTTTTTCTTCATCCATATGCCATTTAAACAATGAAAAAATAAAATGTATCTTAAAAAATTTTGGAAATGAAGAATGCTTAAACTATTTCTTGACAATGGGATTCTTCATTATCAATCTTTAAAGAACTTGAGAAATATTTATTAATATAGTTATAGTTATTAATTGTTATTAAAACCATATTTTATATAGCATTAAATAATATCAATTTTCAATTCAATTTATTTATAAAATGTCATAGATTTATCTTAAATTTGGATCTACCAAGCATTGAGAAAGATTCAATTTCTTTAGGTGTAAATTATTGTTATCTAACTTTTACATGTTCATATAAATTTACAAGTAATGCGGGTTTAAAAGTATCTATGTTGATTTTAATTTTTTTATTTTATAAATAAAAATAAATTCTTAATTACTTTTCATTTGGTTTTATTTTTTGTTTTAAAATATTATATTTAATTTTTTGTAAATTACTTTTTTTCTTCGTAATATAACATATTTTACTTTGATAACATCTATCCAATATTTTGGCACATAAACATTTAACTACTCTAAATCCAATCATAAAATTTTTATAACATACCATCTTATATTTTAAAGTTTTAAATAACATTTTTAATACATAAATTTGTTTCATTAAATTAAAATATTATTTACATTACAAAACAACTCATTTGTCATCCATATATGATATACCATTTAACAATGTAAATGTATAAGTTAAGAATACGATACATTTAATAATGCATTACACAACATGTCTAATAATGCATTGTTCTGTACATATTTAAAACCTTGCATCACAGCTTCAGAAAATAATTAATTTTTCAAAGCTTCATTTCAGTTCCTAACATAGTTTATAAATCATAATAATTCTAGTATCTGAACTATCTATTTCGCCAATATGCCGTTCACTTTACTTTGCAAGTCTTCAGAAAGAATTCACCTAGTACACTTTTCATCCGTTTATTTTGTTTTCGAATGATTATTTAAAGATTTTTTCTTTTACTTGTCACTCTTACCACACCACATAAATGGAGGCTGGAAAAAATAATAATATTAAAACTTTAAAAAAAATTGTAGTGAACGTCACAAATGTTAATCTTTTTCTATTGCAGCTATGTCTTGCGGTGAACATATATCGACCACCGTAGATTAAGATTCAAATCGATTCTAAACAAAATCAAAATAATAATTAAAATTTGTATAATTAAAATTTAAAAAAAAAACTAGTTATAATTAAAATTTAAAAATTATTAAGATTAAGATTCAAATTGACCACCGTCGTTATAATTAAAATTTAAAAAAAAAACTACACTCATATTTAAACACCATGTCTCTATGTGTATTGTCACTTATAATTTTGTCATGGTATATATCATTCTAGTATATTCATATTTACCATTTTTCTTTAAGATTATTATTATAAATAGTTGTAAATGATAATCATAACTTTTATATTGAGAAATTTGTTGGTGTTAATTTTTTTAATTAAAATTTTGGAATCTTATTCACTAAACTAAAAATCTGTTGTAATTTTGTCATGGTATATACCATTTTCTTATGGGATTATTATTATGAATAGTTGTAAATGATAATCACAACCTTTATATTTAAGCAATTTGTTCACTCTTCTCTTTATTGTGTTAATTTTTCTCTACAAAATTCTTGAATGGATCTTCACAATTGCAACTACAAATTTTTGTGATATGCAACTCTATAACAGATCAAATAAAATTTACATCAACATTAGCAATCAACATGTCATTTCAATCCAATCATGGTAAGGATCTATTTTGGAAGGCCATATACCTTGTCACCTTCAAAGTGGGCATGTAATAGAAGGATAGCATTGGATCGATGCAAAATGAGTATGCGAAGGTTGTGGAAAGGCATGGGCTTCAGATATCGCAGCCAACGATGGACCCATCCAAAACTAGTATATCTTGGTAACTGATGACACAGATGCGGGATAGAGCAAGCGTCTCACGTTAGGTTGGATGCCAAGTGTAATAGATTTTATATTGCTTCAAACTTGGAAGCATGAAGAATCGAAGGTCCATAAACATAGAAGGATTTGTCTTTGTGGATGGCATGGAATAAGAGATCCTATCATAGATGGATCATAGTTATAGTTTATGACATCAAGAAGAACAATTTTCCTCGTATTAGGCTTCAGAAGAAATATCTTTTGACTCAATACATGTGGGTGGGGATTTCAAGTATCAATGCTAAGAATATTTATATAGGAATATGATATTTTGTGCTTATTAATTCTAGCTTTTATAAGAAGCACAATCTAGATAAAAAATTCCTTACATTGGCTTCGAATGGGATAATCCAACCTAAGAAATGAAAGCAATATCCTCTTTCTAGGACACTTTAATGCTAAATAGAAACCGATCAAGCTATTATCTTAAACAAGGATTCTAACCCCAATCTTTTATAGCTATATGAGGACCTTGTTTTAGCTAGCTTATACAAAAGAAACTCTAAAGACGTGGTTGCGAATTTGTTTTGGATTGAGCTAATCAAACTTAGTAGTTCTCAAGATTTGCTAATTTGCAATGATCTTATGAATTGGTCAAAATCCAACTAGATGACTTCTATCCACTATAAACAACAATCCTTTTATCGAGATGAATTGGTTGATAATTTGTGGAACTCTAAACAACAATCCCTCTACTTCCATTATCAATAATTTATTTTGAACTAAAATTTCGATCGGTTGTACAATAATCAAAATCAAGTTGGCATATCTAGTTTGATATTTTTCTAGCACAACTTGGAACTCCTAACAAAAAAAACCCTGTAGTAGCAATACTAATAGTTATTTTTAATCATTAAAATTTGGGTTGTATCAAAACCATTTCTCTAAATCCAAACTTACAACAAAGAGCGGTATTGGACATGATAAATACATATCAATAATAAAATGAAGCAACACCATAAATAAATCATTACTTAAACAAAATCGTAATAAATACGCAATAAATATGTAAATTTTAGGTAAATAATATTATATTAGTGAAATATAGTAATAAATTTGGTAATTTCAAAATTGCATAAATTATGATATATTGATGTTTGAAATACATCTCGTATAATTTTAATTAATTGCATTTGTTAGTGTTCACAAGTGTTTATATATATATTGAAAAGATATATGGGGCTCCATGGAGCACTACGGAGAGGAGCGAAGGGAGCAGAAGGCAAACGCAGGGAGCAAGAGCAAGACAGCAGAAGAGGGGTTTTCCTTATTTTTGAAGTTTTTTCCAGGTGATGGAGGAACAAATGACAAAACCGAAGCAACAAACGAGTAGAAGGGAAGTAAAGAAAGCTCCAATATGCAGCATGATGAGGTCAACTACACCCGAGATGAATGGGAGATCTCTGCATTCTGTTCAGAAGATGAATTTCAGAACCGACAAAAAAAGGAAGAGACACAGGGTGAGGGCATGGGATGTTAGTTTGCACACTCGAAGACGCAAAGTTTCATAATGGAAGAAGAAACACGTAGCACGTCAAAGCAATCGAAGCCACGAAATTTAATGATCGTCTCAAGTGATACCAGTCCAGGCAATCATTTCTCCAGCAAAAGACTACCACGCAAAACAAAGGGGGTAATGTTGAGAAAAGACAACACAGAATTAACAGTCGGCAGAGAAATTAACCTTGGTGAAATCCTACACTACATGAAGCATGCTCTTGTGGGGCGTTTCTGCAGAAAATCACTGGGACGTTAGGCAATGGGGAACTGGGTACAGTCTTGAATTCCATATCCATCCAAGAGGATGGTTCTTGATGAAATTGCGTCATGAAAAGGACAGGAAAAACTGTTAGACAGAAGCTGGAGATGGGGGCCATCAGGCTTAATCCTTCATATGTCGAGAATTGGCTTCGAAACAAGAAAAGAACCCTTCAATATACAGCAAGCGTGGGCGATAATGTAGGGATTACCTATGATGTTTTGGGAGGAGGAATGTTTGAAAGAAATTGGCAATAATATAGGCAATTTTGTGGCCTTAGAACCACACTAGGAAACCAAAGTGGATCGGCGATGCACGAGAATTCTAATGGAGCTAGATCTCAAGGATGGGCTTTATGAGGAATTCTTGATAAATATGCATGGAAGCCAATGGAAATAGCACTTAGATTATTGGAAAATCCCATTCCATTGTTATGGATGCCGAGAGGTTTGTCATCTACTGAGGAATTGTCCGAACAAGACAAATAGAAGCTAGTTCCATAAGGAAAGGATCTACAAGAAAGGGTACAAAAAAGAAGCAATAGCAGAGTCTTCAAAAGATGCGGAAGAAAAAGTAGAACCAAACAAGGATGAGGGAGCTCAGGAGAATCGCTCAAGCGAAAATTTGGCCCGAAATAAACAAAGCACAAAGCTAGCAATGGAAGAAGCTCGAAAAGGTGGTGAAGAAAGCAGTCAGCGTCAACAAGTCGAAGGGTCGATAGAAGGTGGCGTGAGTTAAATGGTTTCCAAAAAAGAACCTCCGGCACCGTTGATAGTGACAGAAATGGAGAATGAAGGACACATCAACGAAGGTGCGGGAATCACAAAAGGCGGTCAAAACAACCCAGGAATCAACGAGCCACGACCATATTCAACATAATCCAAAGGTAAAAAATATTATCCAGTGGTTGATTTTAATCCTGATTCTATTAATAATGATTCCCCTTCTAAAGATAAACACAAGAATGCTCATTGTAAGGAAACAAGAAGAGAGAGGAGAAAGGAATACAACTTGAGACCTAGGGATTCAAAAGGAAAGGAGGATGGTTGTATTTCAACGGGAGGATTAGCCCTAAATACGGAAATGAAGCCTTGGATGGGAAGAAAATCCCTCCTCTCAAAAGCTCAAAAACAAGCGATTCTAGAAATCAAACAAGGTAAATAGGGTACAATTTCAACGGTGCTTAGAGATTTAGGCCTAGGAGACACTATTAAATGAAAATTCTATCCATAAATATTAGAGGGTTAGGGGTGGTACCCAATAAAGTCGCCCTGAAACAACTCATAACCACTATGAGTCCTTCGGTACTATTAATACAAGAAACTATGACAGAAGGGAATAAGGGAGAATAATTGTTCAAAGAGTGCATAAAGGATTGGGGAATAATGAATAGTGATGCAAATGGTTGCTCAGAAGGAACCCTAACATCCTAGAGCCCAATCCTAAAAATGATTTATGTCCAGAAATTTGAAGCAACTGTGGGAACAGAACTGGAAGATAGTGAAACAGGGAAGAAGTACATGACATTGAATGTTTATGGCCCTTTCTATGGCAGAAAAAACATTTTGGGAGAAGCTGAAAGATTCTGGAGCTCTAGAATTCCAAAACTTGATACTTGGAGGAGACCTAAATCTAACCCTGTCTAGCAATGAAGTCCAGGGGAAGAACGCAAGAATGGATTCTTTGGGACCTTTTTCGGTCAAATGTTTAAACAAAAGGGATTGGTGGATCTAGCCCCATTAAAAATCATGCCCACATGGAGAAACAAAAGGAGTGGGGAACAGGTAGTCTCAAAGAGATTGGACAGGTTCTTGGTATTGGAAAACTTAATAAGCAGTAATCTCATTCTAAAGGCTTCAGTAGAAATAGGAGGAAAATCATATCATTTCCCTATAGTCCTCTCAATCAAAACCCTAAAGTAAAAATTCCTACTCCATTCAAGTTCAAACCCCTATGGTTAGAAGAGGAGGAGTACTATAATCTCATCACAGAATCTTGGGTGCCTCTAGTAATCGTATCAAAAAACTCTCAGATGCAACAATTTATGGAAAATTTGGAAAGAGTAAAGAAGATTTCCAAGGGCTCAGATGAAAAGTACAGGAGGAGGCATGAAGAAGATTTGAAGAAGATAGAAGAGAAAATAAAGGAGTTATATGAAAACAATAGAGAAGTAGTATTTAGCAAGAAAGAACTAGAATAGCTTAAATACTTAGAAGTGAGGAAAGATGGCCTCCTCTTACAGGAAGAAAAAAATGGAGGTTGAAGAGCACAGCTCCGTGGCTTGCTGAAGGGGATCAAAATACAATTTTTTTCCACAGATATGCCTCTCATAGGAAAAGTATCAACACTATCCATGAGGTTAGGTATTCACAAGGCACTTGGGCCAAAACCTTCGAAGAAAAAACAAAGGCTGTTGTAGAACATTTTCAAGAGTTGTTCAAATAACCTACGGGGTGCCCAATAGGTAAGATGTTAGAAGTTCTCGATTTATTACCAAGATCTATAACAGAGGAGATGAATGATGAGCTAACTAAAGACCTCCTAGAGGAAGACATCAAGCAGGTGTTACACTTTTTCCAGAAAGGGAAGAGTCCTGGCCCAAATGGTTTCATCCTAGAGTTGTTTTTAAGGTTCTATGATTTGATCGAGAAGGACATACTAGTAGTGGTACAGGAATCCAGAAAGTCAGGAAAAGTGTTAGGAAGCATGAATAGTACTTTCATTGCTCTAATACCCAAGAAATAGAAGTGTGAAGCCTTTGAAGACTACAGACCAATCTCATGTTGTAATATGATTTACAAAATGATAGCAAAAATTATAGTGCAAAGAATCAAACCAATCTTAAGCAAGGTCATTAAATAGAAGCAATTTGTCTTCTTATAGAATAGGCAAATACTGCATGTAGTATCTATAGCTTAAGAAGTGATACGCTATAAAAAAGGAGAAGCAGTCAAGCTTTGCTTTAAAATTAGACCTCTCCAAAGCTTATGACAGGGTAAGCTGGATCTTTATCAGACTAGTCCTCATAAAAATAGGGTTGAATATGGAGATGGTAGATTGTATATTGGGGAGCATACAATCCACATCCTTTATAGCATTGATCAATGGTTCTCCCTCGGATTTCTTTAGGCCCTAAAGAGGAATCAGACAAGGGTGCCCCCTATCCCCGTTCATTTTTCTTCTGGTGGTCGATGCATTTAGCAGACTAATCCTGAAATCCAGGGTAGAAGGAAGGATCATAGGAGTTAAAGTATCAAGGTATGATGAGGTCACACACACCTTATTTGTAGATGATTTTTTTCTCTTTGTGATAGGCGAAGAAGAGAACCTGAAAGAATATGCTACATTGACAAAAAAAATAGGAAGGCCACAGGAATGGTAATCAACATAGAAAAATCAATGTTAGCTCATAATGAACTCTCAGATGAGCTAGATCAAAAATCAAAGTAAACACTGGATTTTCCTACAAAACCATTAGCCAAAGGTTTTAAGTATCTAGGGTTTTTTCTTAAACCAAATTTCTATGCCTTCAAAGACTCGATGTGGCTATTCCAGAAGGTAGAGGCTTGTGTTTCTTCTTAGGAAAATCGATTTCTGTCTAGGGGAGGAAGATTGGTACTAATCAAAGTGGTGATTCAGATCATCCCTGTCTACTGAGCTTCAATAGCCTACATCCATAAATGAATTCTCACAAAGATTCAAAAGAAGTGTTTCACATTCCTATGGACAGCAAATAAACAAAACAATGGCATCCCCTTGGTCAAATGGATCAATATAGCTCATCCTAAGGAGATAGGAGGATTGGGAATAAAGAATCTCCCCCTTTTTACTAAAGCTTTGGCAGCCAAATCTCTTTGGATACTTATACGAAACATAGACCCCTTGTGGGGTAGGGTTGTATGCTCCAAATATTGCTCAAACATGGAAATAACAAACTGAATCAGAAGCCCTAACAAATCCTTTAAAAATGGCTCAGTTGGTTGGAAATCCATGGTCTTAGCATTTCCTCTTATTAGCACATGGATAGCCTAGAAATTGCGAATGGAAGAAGAATAAGGCTAGGTCTGGATCCTTGGGCTGGTGCAGGAGAGGATTATAGGCTTCCACAATCGGTCTTGAACAAGCTTGGTGAACAGAGATGCTATAAACTTGCTGATGCTCAATTTTAGATTCTAGACCAAACAGGAAGAATGAGATGGAAGGGAGCCACTGAGTTTCAACTAGAAGGAGAAGTAGCTGAGTGTTGGCAAGAATACATCAAACTACTGGAATCAAATTGTGTATGTCTGGACGAAGACACTCAAGATAAACTCATATGGACAAGAAATGCAGAAGATGGAGATTTCACAACAAAAAAAGGGTATGAAGTTGCTATAATGGAACAATTTAATGGAGAGAAAGCTTGGTGGTGGATGGACCTATGGGAGTGTAATAGTCCATTAAAAACCATTCTCACATTCTGGTTGACAATTAATAACAAACTTTTAACGTGGGAAAATCTAAGAAAAAGGGGCTTTCAAAGCCTAGGGATCTGCATTTTATGCAAAAAGATGATGAACTCACTTCCCATTTATTTGGTACTTGTACTTATGTAGGGCAAGTACGGATTGATGCTTCCAGAACCCTCAGTCAGAGTGCTCAGAAGGGAATATTCTTGGGAGCAGAATACCAAGTAGTGGTGGGACAACAAAGCAGTATGTGAATTCAGTGCTTTCTTTGTGCTTTATGTTTTTACAATTTGGGAAGCCCATAACAGAGCAATATTCAAGAACACTTGGACTCCCATTAACATCACTTTAGCCCTGCTATTGTAGAAAGTTTAGGAACATAGAACAGTTCCCAAAATTGGAAAATGTAGAGCAGCAATAACCTCGGTTATTGATAGAAGTACTCCCTGGGATTTTTTTGATGGTGCCATCCAAGGATAAATTGCCATTGGTGGGGCAGGTGGGGTCATATACATCTCTGAATAAAAAAAATATGATTCAAACTGGGCACGGGTCGAGCCACCAATAGCAAAGCAAAGCTCATGGCTCTTTGGGCCACCCTAAATATAGCTAAAGACAAACATATTTCCAAGCTGAATATACATGGGGATTTTAAAACAGTGATAGATTGGGCACAAGAAAGAAACAACATTAGAGCCCCTCATTTAAAAAATATTTTGAGAGCGATTAGGTCGATGCAACCCTTCTTTTCATCTCTTAAGTTCAACCATGTATATAGGGAATACAACACATAAGCATATAGACTTTCAAAGCAAGCTTTAGCCATTCAACCAAGCATAATCGAGGGCGAGATGCTCGAAGAAGGTGACTCCATCCTGTTCCACATTCTGCTATGAAGGAACAGAGTATCATTTTTTGATATTAGACATATAATGATGAAGTGCAAGCTCTTTTGGTGCAACATTGTTCTTTTTCTCACACAGTGTTGAAAAATGCTAGCTCTTTGGATGCAGCATTGTATATTTTTGTAAGCCTTGTAAGGCAGATATGTACGCCCTTAATGGTGCTTTTGTGTAAGCCTTGATCC
>LPNX011058964.1:680695-694618 GCA_001517045.1 Pseudotsuga menziesii | reverse complement strand
GTTTGTAATTTAAAAGTTTTTGGGGACTCAGAAATAGTTGTAAAGCAGATAAAAAATCAAATACACTGTATCTCCCCTCATTTGAAAGCTTACCAAAACGAAGTATGGGAATTGCTTAAGTGTTTTCATGCGTTTAACATTGTTTCAATTCCAAGAATAAAAAATGCAGCCGCTGATCTTTTAGCTACATCAGCTGCCAGGCTGGTTCCCACCAATAACAAATGTTATATTGAATTACTTTTCAGGCCTTCAGTACCGGACATGATCACCAACCTGCGAGTATTTGATGATGATCAGCAAATAATCGAATGCTTGACAAATGATGAGACTTTTAAAGGAGCTATCATAGACGATGAGGAACATCAGGATGAAATGAAATATGACAATTTCATTCCCAAAGGAGTCAGGACGCTGGAGAAAATGTTTGACTTGAATGAGAAATTTAGGAGACCCGCTAACGTGAAGACACACAGCTCAACTTTACAGTTCGAGCTAATAAACTTAGGGACTGAAACGGAGCCCAAGTTTGTGAACCTCGGCAAATGTTGTTCACCAGCAGAAAGAGACAAGTTCCTCAGTTTGTTTAAACAGTACAAAGATGTCTTTGCATGGACGTATGCGGATTTAAAAACTTATGACACTAATATCATCAAACATATCATTCCTATAAGAGCAGGCGCCAAACCATATCAGCAGCCATTGAGGAAGATGCACCCAAAGCTGGAACCACTAATTCAAAGCGAGGTGAAGAAACTGCTGGACGCTCAGATTATCTTTAAAGTCAGGCATTCTGAATGGGTGTCAAACCTGGTGCTTGTCAGGAAAAAATCAGGAGAGATTAGGCTGTGCGTGGACTTCAGAAATCTAAATCGCGCCTCAGAAAAAGACAATTACCCGGTACCTCCCATGGAGCAATTGCTACAGATGGTTTCTGGCTCTGAAATGTTTTCATTGTTGGACGGTTTCTCTAGTTACAACGAAGTGCTAGTAGTCGAGGAAGACAGATTAAAGACAACTTTCAGAACTAAATGGGGAACGTTCGCCTACAAAAGAATGCCTTTCGGACTTATTAATGCCGGAGCGAAATTCCAGAGA
Source organism: Pseudotsuga menziesii (assembly GCA_001517045.1). Taxonomy (NCBI): domain Eukaryota; kingdom Viridiplantae; phylum Streptophyta; class Pinopsida; order Pinales; family Pinaceae; genus Pseudotsuga; species Pseudotsuga menziesii. Next base: position 693,523 of record LPNX011058964.1, on the reverse strand, counting down.
GCTATGGATATAGCTTTTCGGGGACTAATAGGACGAAGTGTGGTAGTTTAACTTGATGATATCACAATATTTTCCAAGAAACGAGGGGAGCACGCGTTCCACCTAAAGAAAATTTTCGAGCGTTGTCGGAAGTATGACATTTCCCTCAATCCTAAAAAATGCGTGTTCGCTGTCACAGAAGGCAAGTTACTGGGGCATATAGTTTCAAAGAAAGGTATCTCTATAGACCCAGAAAGGATTAAGGCCATTGAACAAATTCCCATGCCTCATAATAAGAAGGGAATGCAATCCTTCATGGGAACAATAAACTTTGTAAGAAGATTCGTGCCTGATTTTTCCCAGACTGTCAAACCATTGCAGCAGATGGTCAAGCAAAACGCACAGTTTAAGTGGACTGAGACCGAAAAGAATGCTTTCAGTAAAATCAAGACCGTTGTTGCACATGCGCCCTCTCTTAAAAGTCCAGACTTTGACAAAGACTTTATTATGTATACTTTTGCATCCGATGATTCGTTGGCAGCCGTACTTACGCAAAAGGAAGATGGGGGTGATGAATTCCCAATTTCTTTCATGAGCACTGGGCTGCAAGGGGCTGAATTAAACTACCCAGCCATTGACAAACAGGCATACGTAGTATTTAAGGCAGTCAAGCAATTCAGACCTTATATACTAAAAAAACGAACCAAGGTAATAGTCCCTTACCCAGCCGTAAGATCCCTTCTCATTCAAAAGGAATTGGGAGAAAGAAGGGGCAACTGGGTAACAGCCCTTCAAGAATACGATTTGGAATTCAAACCAGCCACTATAGTGAAAGGTCAGGGGCTATGCAAGCTGATGACTGGAAGCAGTAATAGTGAAGAACAGGCATGGGATAATGAAGCTGAATTGCATGTAATGGATGTTTGTCCTTTATTCACAGCTCCTGAATCTTGGTATAGAGACCTTGTACATTACCTGCAGTCAGGGGTATTGCCTGAACATTGGAGTTCCAAACAAAGAAGAGCTTTGCGTCTAAAGTCAGCTTCCTACCAACTCGTAGAAGGCATATTATTCAGAACAAACTATGATGGAGTCCTTCTAAGATGTCTGGAAAGAGAAGACGCTGAGAAAGTAATGTCTCAATTACACGATGGTCCGGCTGGCGGACATTATTCAGGAGACACTACAGCCCACAAAATCCTTAGGGCCGGTTACTATTGGCCAACACTCTTCAGGGATGCACATGCGCACGTCAGAAAATGTGATACTTGCCAAAGATGTGGTGGAAGACAACCCAGAGCAGCAGCACCTCTAAAGCCTGTAATGATCACTGAGCCTTTCGAGCAATGGGGAATAGATGTCATTGGAGAAATAAAGCCAAATTCCTCCCTGCTACACAAGTATATTCTTACTGCAACTGATTATTTCACCCGCTGGGTCGAAGCTATTCCATTGCGCAAGATAAATGAAGACGAAGTCATCAATTTTCTACAAGACCATATCATTACCAGGTTTGGGGTTCCAAGTTCGTTAGTTTTTGATAATGCTAAATACTTTTCATCCATTAAGATTACTGCATTTGCTCATGAGAAAGGGATAAAATTACACTATTCTGCTAACTATTATCCACAAGGCAATGGCCTAGCTGAATCCTCCAATAAAAACCTCATTAGAATCCTGAAGAAGATCGTCATAGAAAACCAGCGAAGTTGGCACTCAGCCTTACCCAATGCCCTGTGCGCTGATAGAGTCACCCCTAAGTCTGCCATAGGAGTGTCACCCTTTACCCTTGTGTACGGAAAGGAAGCCATCCTTCCCCCCAACATCCTGCTCCCGTCTTCCATACTAGCTCAAGAGTCCAGGGGGTCGAATAATGAAGTTCTCCAAGTAAGAATATACAATCTTCTGAAGTAGAAGAGGCCAGATCCAAAGCTAGAGAACGTTTCCAACAGCAGTAGGAGGTAGTGAAAAGATGGTTTGACAAGCACAAACCCGGGAAGAAAGACTTGGAAGTAGGGGACCTTGTCCTAAAATGGGATCATCCCCATGATGAGAAAGGGAAACACACTAAGTTCCAACAGTTATGGGTAGGTCCGTTTCAAATCATCGCTAAACTTGGCCCTGCTACCTATATGTTACAGGATTTACAGGGATGGGAGGAGAACCTGCCAGTTAATGGTCTGGTTCTCAAACCTTATTTTTCTTAAGTTGTTTTTGAGCTTTATGATTTGTACATAAATAAGCTGTGTTGAGTTATGCTTTCATTTGTTTTAAGTGAGTCTTTGTTTTCAATAAAGGTGGTCAACTCGTGGTTATGTGGGGAACTCCAAATTTCTGGAAATGGTAAACATTTGTTGAATAGTTAGACTGTGGTTTTCCATGTGAATTTCTTCCACCAAATAGTTTCTCGAAGTCTTTGTGTGCATTGAGGTCCTGCTTAACCTCCTGTAGGGACAATCAGATTCAAAAGTCTAGAATACTATGCTGAGGCTCCGCGCACTTTACACTTAGAATCTAAGGGGCGATGACAGGGGACCCACGGAGAAGAACAAGATGAACAGGGTGTTAAATCTAAATGATCCCACGCCAGGAAATAAATGCCGGAAGGCAGATAAGAGTCAGAATTCTTATAAAAACATCATGCTTCAAAGCTAAATCCAGATCATAAAGTACTAATTTGCCAATGATCCTCTTCGTCCGTGAGCTGAAACCTTAAGCACATCACTCACACAAAAGGGCACTATGGGATAGAGGATCCTGAATTAAAATTCAGTAAGAAAGGCATGCATGGAGACTCTCATCAAAAAAGTACAAAATCCGAAAAGCACAAAAGCTGCTAAGATGGCATGGGAATGAGGAACAAATGAACGTTTATGTTCATCACCTGCTACAAGCCTGTGGTGTCCAATGTCGTTAGCCCCTGAAAACAAAATTAATAATGAACTCATATTTTGGCCTCGGTAGAGTTATCCGGACTCGAAAATCTTGTCTCATCGCCCGAATTGGACCAATGTCAATGATCGAGGTACACACTTCTGTTATCGAGAAATCTGTATAGCTGGAAAAGTTCAATGGATACATTTGTTGTAGAACAGTCTGCTATTCAAGGAAGAAATCACCCAGAGATCTAGGTTCACCAGGAAATCGCCAGTTGTTGCTGCCGCAACCTTTCTCCCCGATTTTAGTTTTCACTTAAACTCTGGGACCCCTCCTCATCATTATTTGCTTGGATTGATTGTTAAAAGCTTGGCACCCTCGAGCATAGCTGTTCGTTTTGAAGTTGAATGCCCACCTTTTTTATTTGCTTCGGCTAGTTTTGTTTGAGTCGCGCGGTCTGTTTTAATACCCATAAAGCATGAAAATTTGCCTTAACAAAGAAGTTCGATCTTTTGGCTGCAAATTAATCCTAGCGCTGTTGGTTTTCTCTTTGGATCGGGTCTCTTTCAGAAGATGTTGAGCCCCATCTCACCCGCCGTCGCGGCTCCCAGATCAGACTTTCTGCCCGATGGTAGTTTCATCCGACGCCCGTTTCGGTGGTTTAAATCGCTTGCTCTAGAATTTCTGCTCGCCCGCCGTTGCACTCGGGAGGAGGGAGTTGGCCTCCGATCCAAATATCATCCGACGTCCGACCTGCCATCCCCCACCCGAACTTTTTCTTCTCCCTCGTCGCCTGTCTCTGACCTGCGTTCCGTCCGCCGTTGCGGGTGGCAGAGCATTCTATCCTCCGATCCACTCCTCTCCGCCGTCCGATTGCTTGTGTCGCTCATGTTGTCACTTACCTGGTTCTTGTGCCCATCCGCCGTGGCGGCTCCTGAATCCTTGTCCCATCCGTAGCAGAAGTCTTTCCCGTGCGACCCAAGTACCGCCCGACCGCCGATTTATTGTGCCGCGAATTTTCGTCCGAACCAGGCTAGCTCCTTGTAGATTTATCATTATAATTTGAAATTTTAACGCTTATGTTTCAGTTTAGTGGGTAATGCACCAAAGTTTTCTGCAGGAAGAACCCCGTAGATCGCTAAAGCAACTTAGAACGAAAAAAAAAAAAAAAAACAGACGAACGACAGAGTCACCAAGGAGGCAGTTTCAGCCGTTACGGTCAGAAGGTAAACGCTTACGGAAAATTATTGGGAAAACGCAACAGCCGGAGAAGAAACTGAATCGGCAAGGAGACTGAAAGGTCACACGCTGAGGGCAACCCAGGGGACAACAGCTGTAGTTTAAATAGTGGGAATGAAGACTGAAAGAGGGCTTTTTCCCTTAGAAAATTTTGTAATTGTTGGCTTGTAAAAGGAACTACTTCGTTTTGCTAAGTGAACTGCAATTTTGTCTACTGGAAAGAGTAAAGAAGTGGAATGTACCAATGCAATTCGATGAATAATGTTGAAGAGGAACTATTTCGTTTTCAGCTGTATTTCATTTGCTGTAAGAATATTTGATGTTTTGAACCTACGTTCTTGTTAAATGTTCTTTAGTAATTTTTCTGGGATATATTTTCACTAAGAGCAATAAGTGTTGTTATAGAATGATCGGCTATCTGGTTATTTGAATATCTGTAAGCGTTCATGTGCTTTAGGAGAAGTATCAGCTATCTGTGATTTTTCTTACTGTATGTGATAATGTATTGCTCAGCCAAAATGATAACCATGCTCCCTAGGGATAGTGTAGATAGTTAGCTTATTTCTTTTGTATCCGGTTGAATGCTTGTGAGCAAGACGAAAGGTAAGAACCTGCGCATCACTTTGTGACCGCTCCCTGCTTTTTGACCAACCTGCATTTAGTTAGGCACGTGCATATCATTCTTTTAAGTCAAAATACAAAAACTCGGTGGGCCGGGCCGCAACCGGTAAAGCCTTTGTTTGTTACTTGACCTACGGTAGCCGGACCGCAAACCGGACGGATTTCCTATTCCAAACAGTCAACGGGCTAGTTGGGAACGTTGATTGGGGAGAATCCCTTACTGTTGCCGCCTGCGATTTTCCAGGCCTCAACACAAACATAAGTATATAAATGATCAACATCAATAAATAATAAATGAATTTCCACATCCTATCTAAAGGACAACCTATCAAAAGGTCCCTACTAATAAACCATTTTGACAAGTCAATTCTACAAGTACAATGTGACATGGCACTGTATTGACATATCATCTATGTGTCCATTATTACAAATATTTATTACTTATTCTATATGGATTTTGATATCTTTTTCTTCTTATCTTGGATATTTAGTAAATGAGCTTTATTCATTTCAAATCAATAATACTTGAACTTAAAAAGTTTGAAAGTGCATACCTCATTGGCCTTGATCTCCTACACAAACAACTACTAGTTGAAATTTTGTGAATATGACTTTTATTGCAAATTCACATATTTCACCTAAACCTTGAGGCTTCCTTAACAAAAATTGTGTTAATTCTCAACCTTAGGTTTGACTATGAAATATTAATATACAAAAGCAATATTTCACTTTTCTTCAAGCCAATTTCACTAGGAAACCCAAGAAAATAAATCAATACCAAAAAGTTGCGTCCCTTAGGGCACACTTTTCAAGCATATACCAAATCTGAAATGTCTTATTGCATCATCTTATAACAACAATAAATATGTTCCCTTATCTTCTAGATATGTGTTAAATCACTTAATCAATTCAACTCTATGTTGTGTCAAATCAGTATGCACAAATACCAATAGATTGCTCAATCAAAAATATAACATAAGGTTATATTCAAATGTGAAAGTGCACAACTTTTGGATAACTAAAACACTTCATATACATATAGAAGATGAAGTACATATACATAACAATTGATTATCTCAAGTTGGTACAAGTCAAGCTCTTCGAACTCTTACCTAGAGAAAACATAAGAAAGCTCTAGTCACCAACTCCTAGCTCCTAGCTAGGAATCACTCCCAACTAAAGTTCATTTCTCCAACACTCGGATCACACAATTGTCCATCAAAGTACATCAGCACATCAAATGACAGCTACTTTCCCAAGCAAGAAATCTCACTAGATTTGAAATCCTTGAACTTACTGAACACTTCATTTTTCTCTTTCGAGAAATATATCCAAGTCTTGTGTGAGAAATCATCTATAAAGGAAACATAGTACACATACCTGCTTAATGAGCTGCAAGACATGGGCCCGCATACCCCTGAGTGTACTATCTCCAGTATTCCTTTAGCTTTACTTTCACTGCTGGGAAATGTCTTCTTTGTGTTCTTTCCTTGCAAACTCCTTCATGCTTTGCGTGGATTCCTGGAAGTCCCGAGACTGCTTTGCTTGCAATCGATAGTTCTATGTAGTGCACATGTGCAAGCCTTCGGTGCCATAATTCACTCGGTTCTATTGAGTCATGAACCAATACTTGTTCAAGTTGTCCCTTCAGTTTGTAAAAACATATGTATTTCTCTCCAATCACTACTGCATCATTGATTGTCTTTCCTTTGGGCCACATTAGAACTTGGCCATCCACAAATGCAACTCTCATCCCCTTTGCATCTAGTGCAAAGATGGATTCTTCTTCAATCGAGGAACATATAGCATGTATTTCATCTTCAATGATTTTCCGGAGTCTAGCTTGTATGAAGCTTCTCCACTTCCCTTTATGGGGTATTGATAATAATCCCCAAGTTTCACCTTGTGAGGTGACTCATGCTCAGACATATTGACGAATGATTCTTTGTATCATGCCATATGTTTAGATGCCTCACTATCCACAAGCCAATCATTGTTTCCATGTGAGATAATGCCCATGAGGGCTGATATTAGCGCATACTCTTCATATGAATCATCCTTCTCTCTTCTGATTCTTTTGTTTGTCAGTTCATTGTCTTTAGCGGTACGAGCATGATGCCTCTTCTTCTTTTCATTGAAAAAGTCTTTGTTCTTGAAACAATCTCTTGCAAAGTGTCCCTTTTCATCACAAATGTAACATCAAATGTTGGAAGGATCTCTTTTGAACTTCTTTTGTTTCTTGTCCTTCTTTTAGTTGTGATGGTGGCTCTCCTTCTTTCTATAGTTTCTTCTCGTGTGAACTGTGAGAGCTTGATCTTCAGTTGCTCTCATCTTCTCTTCTCTTGTTATGAGTCGATCTTCTTGTGTGCATTCTTCTCAGAGTCTACTGAAAGAGATCAATTTCCTTCTTGCACAGATTCCTTGAATAAATGAGTCTCATGATCTTGGGAGGCTATTCAAGGTAGTCATCACATGAATCTCTCATTCTTCTACATTCGCTTCAACTGCTTCAAGTTGTTCCTTGATTTGAGCAACCCTTGTGAAGTAGGACTGTATATTCTTTGAGTTTTGTATCTTCACATTCTTCAATTGGTTCCTCAATGTCATCTTCCGGTTGATGTTCTTTCCTTCGAGCATCTTCATCAAAGCATCAAATACTTCCTTTGGTGTCTGTTGTCCGCCGAATGAACACCAGCAGCAGAAATCTAATAAAAGTTGTCTCCTCACTTGAGAAAGTGGGAGAGGTGTGGCCTTGGGGGAAAACACAGAGCCAGGTACTGTCACCTACTCCTAGCTCCTCCGTTTAGGCTAACTCTTAATGAAGCCAAGGGGGGTCGTCCCTAACAAAGAGTTTTCTATGGCTCAAAGTGGTTAAGTGTTTTTGATGTTATGATGCGAATGGGTGTTTTTTAAGAGTTTTTGAATGATTACAACTTTATAATAAAATGAGCAATCCACGTTGCAATTACAAAACATAAGATTTGAGACGAACAATACAAAGATGACATGGAAATTAAAGGAATCCACAAATAGATAATGATTTAAGCAAACATTAGGGACAAAATGGTCCAGATCAAGGTGATGCATGGAAGTTTAAGACCAGTGCCAATATGGAGTCAAAACATGCTTGTGAATGCTGGAATACAAGTCTTAATAGTAGTGTTTGTGAGATCGTTTTGCAATTGTTCTTGGTTTATTTTATTATAAATTTTAAATATGATCTTGCTTAAGGTGTCTAGGAAACCTAACCAGAAATACTTTCAGTGGCTCCGTTCGAAGACATGACAGACCTGTCTGGAATCACAAGCTAGGTGTTCAGAGAATTTAACCAGCGAGTGTCTAGATTGGGTTGCCTGACACCCACACTTGGAATTTTCCCACTACCTGAGTATTTATCGAGATAACGTCGGTGCGTTCGTTATGGGGTGAAAGTTTTATTATGTTGTCACTTGCAAGATTAACAAATCCGATCACCATTCTGAGTACGAGTCCAACTTTTCAGGGTCGGCAGAGCATACTAGGTGAGGGATAGCAACGAGGTAAATTTTAAGTGGGGAAATGTGAGTTGGAAATATTTTATTATTATGAACACACAGTTCAACTCTTTGATAGAGAGTGCTCTTGACTTTGTCTTATGACAGAAGTTCAAGAGACTTTAATTAATCTATATGCTTGATGCAAGGATAATGCAGTGGGAATGCTCTCCGACAAAGAGTGCTCTTGACTTGGGTTATTGCAAGTTCAAGAGACTTTGGTTCTTTTTATAAGACAATCAGCTTGTAAATTGAAACCACATGATAGCTCAACAAATTGTAAAACAACGAAACAATGTCATAGCAAAAAAAATGATAAACCACTTGCAAATGAAATAAATGAGAAACTAATGTTCTACAACAACAAGAAATTAATCTAGCAAAGAGAAGTCAAAAATGACTTCAAGACACAGTGTCCCCGAAATTTCCAACTAGCTGGTCATACGCAGGAAGACAATGGGGAAAGAGAGGTAGCACGCAATGTCAATGCGATACTTGGGATGAAATCCCAAGGTACTTCTCAGGTCAAGACTGAAACAAATAAAAAGTTCTAAGTACAGAATTAAACTACTCTAAGCATGCAAAGTAAATCTGAGCTAAGAGCACAAGACACTCTTCCCCAAATGGGAAAGAAGAAACCAAAAGATGGGAGGCCTTATCCCACTTTGCCCTTTTATTAAGAGAGTGCAATATTTAGGATTTTCAACCTTAGAGAAAGAAAAAGAACTTGGAAAGACAAATGGAACAAGCCTCCATGGTTGTTTTACAAAAGGAGAGTAATTTGGAAAATTTTGTCTTCTTCAGTTCAAGTCCCAAGTATTTGGATCTTCTTGGTTTTGGTACTTAGTTTCTACTCTTATATTTGGTATTTGTTCTTCTTTGGCTCAATCTTCAAGTCCTTCTCTTAGGATTTGTTTCTCTTCATACCTGCACACAACACAAATCAACTCAAAGCACCCATCAACTGTTAATTAAACCAACTCAAATATAAACTACTTCTAAGAAAGAGATCTACAAAAATAAAACCAAGTGCAAGATTTAATCTATGATATGAAAACAACAATATAGTTGGCTGCAAAAAAGTGAGAAATGGGGCAGCAAACAGTAGTATAGAGGGCAGCGAAAGAGGGTTGAGAGGGCAGCAAAGGAGGGCTACAAAAAAGGAGGAAAAGAGGACAAAAAGGGGGCAACGAAAGAGAGGAACAAATGCAAGAGACCAAGACAAGCCAGAAAAGCAAGATGGCAAGCTTGGTGGGAGAAAAAGATGAGGTAGGGCGAGAGCAAGGAGAAGGCTAGCAAGCAATAAATCGAGAAGATCAAGGAGCAAACAAGAGAACTGGAAGAGGAAAGTTCGTAGATCCAAGTAACCAAATGTGTTTTTTGAAACTTTGTTGATGGAGAGAAGGAGAATCTTTAACTGCTATGTCTCTTTCTTGGATTGGGAAGTGCTTAGAAAGACCTGCAAAATGAAAGAGTTAGATGGAAAAAACCACTAGTTCATGAAGAAAAGCTTGATCTCAAGCTTGCTCTTCATCTCTAATGATCCCTGCAAAACCCTTACAAACAATATCAAATTCGAACAAAATACTCATAAACTAGATTGTTAGCCCTTCTAAAGTATATAATGAAGAATGATTTAATGAATGAAAAGCAAGGTGAGAGAATATCACCAAAGACAATGTGAATCCACAACTTCAATAACTCGTGCATGGACCTCCAAAGTCACAACTTTATTCCAACTTCAAACAAATATTACAATAATTTTGGCAGAGTGTTCATGCCCAAAATCTCCATCCTAATAGAGCTCAAAGAGACTCTATTTATACAAATTACAAGAGCTTAAAACCCTAATTCAAATTTGGCACTAAGGTAGCCAAAAACACTTGACAAAAATCTCAATTTCAATCATAATCCAATCAGATCCTGTCTTGGAGCCATAACACACCATATAACTCCAATTTGCAATCAATAGGAAGTGAGGAGCTGGCCTCCACCTGGGCAAGGCACCCCCCATCAACCTCTTGGAAATATCACCACCCAATACGGTAGCTCCAAGTGTCCACGTGAACCAAAGAGAAACTCTACGTGAGCTTTGAAAGAGATACGGCTTTGAATGAAGGGAGCCATGAGTGAGTTGAAGTGACAAAAAACTGATAGTTGGAGGAAAGGCGAGCCATGAAGTGGCCATAAATTAATAAGATCACCCACCTCCAAATCAACCCGAACTCCAATCTAATGCTGACGTTAACGGCATGCTTGGCGTGAAGGAATAAACAATATTTTGAAATATATTAAACACAATACACCAACCCCCGGTTTATTTATGAGTGACGTGGATATAAAGGGGATCCACCCCTCTGCTAGCTCACGACTTACCTTCACGTCATCCACTCCATCAAAACGTGACCACCTCTTATAAAGAATTCGCATGCCATGATATACGAATGGTTTATAATATTATTGTTTTAAAACATATGTTTAACTTCAGAGGGGACCACCCATTCCACTCACACCCATCCTTTCCAACGTGGGTTCCTTCATATTCTCATGTCACCCTCTTTATGATTTAATTCAAACTTAAAAATTTCAAAGCAAAGTTTAATTTGCCATGTGACTAGAAGTGGGTTGTATGAGTTGCTTGGATTATATGCCATGTCACCTTACCAATAAAATATCAATTTTTGACTTTGATTTTGACTTTTTTGAATATTTGACTTTGGTGCATTCTATCCAATTTTAGCATTTAAATGCTATTCTGGTGCTCAATTAGCCGAATGATGACTTTCGGGATGCTTTGACTGGCCGACTTGTTAGTTTTTCAACATTAAGCTAGCATATCATTAGGATCTTCAAACTGAGAGAACAATAAGCACGGCAATCAAACACAAGAGACAATGAACACAGTGTTTTTCCTCGGGGAAACCACAAATGGAGAAAACCCCACAACTTCCTCCGAGATAGAATCAGCACCAAACTAAAACCCAAAAACAGTAAGACAATCTCCCGACAGTCGTAATCTCTTTCCTCTTGCCCCAGTGTCTTTCTCTTCCTCAACTATGTGCTACACTTGAGTGTGTATGAGATGTGTGCTAAATAGAGAGTCCAACTCTCTATTTATACTAATCCCGACATAACTAAAACCCTACTAGGGCCGACCTCACTAGGAGAGTCTAATAACCCTAGTGCCCCAGAACTGCAGGGACTTTAACCCTTAGACAATAGAAGGGTTACCCACAATGACTTGACATGACTTATTTACATTATTGATTCTCCCGATCGGAACATCGGGGCATGACATGACACAAGAACATCCCGAAATAAACATCGGGTTACAATAGATGAGAAATACAAGTGAATACATTCTGAAGTTACAATTACATTAACACTCCCTCTTAACTAGGAAGGTATTCTCTCGACACAATTTTCATCACTGGTCTTCTTCTCTGGGTCTTCTCGTCATCTGCATCTTCAAGTCATCTTCATCTTCAAGTCATCTTCGTCTCTGGATCTAGATCATCACTTGATCTGGATCATCTGTAGCATCATTCCTGGATCTGGATCATCCCTCAATCTGGATCATCTCTGGAGCATCATCTCTGGATCTAGATCTTCCCTCGATCTGGATCATCAATACTGAATCTTCACGAGTGCTATCTCATGATTCTTCTCGTTATAGGAAGTTCTACAGAGCCAGCCCTTTTTCATGTTGGATGTAGGCCTAGCCACCATGTAGGTCTTCGCCCAGCACTTACATCTGATCATGTAGGAACTAACCTATAATCATATCAGAAAGGAACGCCTAGCACTCACATCTGACCATGTGGGAACCAATCCCACAACCCTGTCAGAAAGGCCGAGCACTCACATTTGACACATGCAAGGAACCAATCCAACATGTATGTTCAAAAAGGCTCAGCACTTATATTTGACACATGCGAGGAACCAATCCAACATACATGTTCAAAAAGGCTCTGCACTTACATTCGACACATGCGATGAATCAATCCAACATGCATGTTCGAAAAGGCTCTGCACTTACATCTGACACATGCGAGGAACCAATCCAACATGCATGTTCAGAAGGGCATGCACTCACATCTGATCAAGTAGGAACCAATCCTACAGTCATATCAGAATGGCCCCCAGTCCCAGACTGAGCTACCTGGTAACTGACCAGGTGCCTCCATTCCCAGAATGGAAATTGCCCTTACATCTGTCCTACTCGACAGAATGGCCAGCACTCACATCTGACATGTGAGGAACCTAATCCTTTAACCATGACAGAATGGCTCAGCCCTTACATCTAACCTACTCGTCAGAATGGCTCTCTCAGTCCCGGACTGAGTGTTCCTGGTAACTGACCAGGTAACTCCATTCCAAGAATGGCATTTAGCACTCATATCTGACATGGAAGGAACTAATCATCTCACCATGACAGAATGGCTCAGCCCTTACATCTGACCTACTCGTCAGAATGGCTATGGATTCAACACTCATATCTGACATGGAAGGAACCAATCCTCTCACCATGACAAAATGGCTCAGCCCTTACATCTGACCATGGAAGGAACCAATCATC
>LPNX011058964.1:650124-680629 GCA_001517045.1 Pseudotsuga menziesii | reverse complement strand
CCTTGGAGGAAACCTCGATCTGGAGAACACCAAGCTTCTCCCTGAAGTACTCAAACTTCACCCTAGCCAATGGCTTCATCAATACATCAGCTATCTGTTCCTCCGTCGCAACATACTAGAGCTTCACTGCTCCCCTCTGCACCATATCCCTGATATAGTGATACTTGATCTCAATATGCTTAGACTTGTCATGGAACACTGGATTCTCTGACAACTTCACGCAACTCTGGTTGTCACAATGTATACAAGTAGCATCCATTTGGAGATCAAATAAATCAAACAGTAGCTTCCGCAGCCATACTGCCTCACAACTAGCTGAACAAGCTGCGACATACTCTGCTTCAGCTGTACTCAGTGCCACACAAGATTGCTTCCTGCTAAACGAAGAGATCGCACCTGATCCCATATTGAAGCAACACCCTGAAGTGCTCTTCCTATCGATGGTACTGCCTGCCCAAACTGAATCAACATAACCCTTTAGGTTAATCTTCTGATTCGCCTCGTACTTGAGCCCATAATCAATTGTACCCCTCAGGTACCTTAGAATATGCTTTGCAGCAATCAAGTGAACATTTCTCGGATCTGTCAAGAACTGGCTCAAGGTGTTCACAGAAAAGCAAATGTCTGGTCTCGTGTCCGTCAAATACATCAAGGACCCAATCATCTGACGATACATCGTAGCATCAACCATCTCTGATGAAGCATCGCTCAATAGCTTCAGGTTCGATGCCATAGGTGTGGCCATAGCCTTGCAGTGCATCATCCCAAACCTCTTCAGGATCTCTACTGCATACCTCCCTTGTCCAAGGGAGATTCCATCCGCATTCTACCACACCTCCATACGTAGAAAATAATGCATCATACCCAAGTCCTTCATTTCGAACTCGACAACAAGCTTTCTCTTCTATCAGCAATCAACCCATCCATACCTGTTACAAACAGATCATCTACATACAGTAGTAGCATCACTGGGTTTCCATCTTCAACCTTGTATTAAAGGTTGGAATCTGCTTTACTCTTGGTAAAGCCCAAACTAGATAGAAAGTTGTCAATTCTACCATACCATGTCCTGGGTTCCTGTTTCAAACCGTACAGGGATTTCTTTAGTCTGCACACACGAGACTCCCTGTCATGTGTCTCAAAACCGAGTAGTTGTTCTACATACACTTCCTCTTCCACTACACCATTCAAGAAAGCAGTCTTGACATCCATTTGGTGTATCTTCCATTTCATTACTGCAGCCAAAGCAAGCACTGATTTGATGGAAGTGTATCTGGCTACAGGAGCAAAGGTTTCTTCATAGTCTATTCCTTCCTTTTGTGAGAAGCCACGAGCCACAAATCTTGCCTTATATTTCTCTATGCTACCATCCGCAGCATGCTTGATCTTGTAAATCCATTTGGAAGTTACAACTAACTTTCCTTTTGGTCTTGGAACAACATCCCAAACATCGTTCTTCATGATTGATTGATATCTTCGATCATCGCATCTTTCCATTCTTTCCATTTTGCCGCTTCTTCATAACTGGAAGGTTCTTTATCGATAACATCACATAGTAAGGATACATATCTGGAGCAAGATCTGGTTCTCTTTCTTTCTCTGTGATTTTCTTCTGGAGCCCCATATCTTTCCGCACCTTGCATAATTTCTTGTACCCAAGCAGGTTTCCTCTTGTGAGGATTCTTCTCCTGAGGTGGGTCTACAAGTCTTTGTGGTTCTTCAAATTCTCGATCTTCTTCTTGAATTTCTCCATTCATGGTTGTATCATGAATTCTGAGAGCTTCGGATTCTTCAGGTTCTTCAGCAGGTCTCTTTCTGGATTTGTTGTAAGCTGTGTTTTCATCAAATGTTACATCCCTGCTAATGTCGATCTTCTTGTATCCTGGGAAGTATATTTTGTAATCCTTCGAGCTTTCAGAGTATCCCACAAATATACCCTTCTTTCCTGAAGGATCTAGTTTTGTTCTCTTTTCCTTTGGTATGTGTATGTACACTGGACAGCCGAATATTCTGAGATGGCTGACTTCTGGTTTCTTGCCGGAGAAGACTTCTTCAAGAGTCTTATTCTCGAGTACTCTGTGTGGAGTACGGTTCTGTACATACACCGTTGTTATGGCTACTTCTTCCCATAGATGCATAGGAAGATCCTGATCATGAAGCATTGCTCTTGCACCTTCTATGATAGTTCTATTCTTCCTTTCTGGAACCCCATTCTGTTGTGGATTGTAAGGAGTGGACAACTCCCTCTTAATCCCTGGTTCTTTGCATAAGTCTTTGAATTCATTTGATGTGAATTCTCCGCCATTATCTGATCGAAAGGTCTTGATCTTCTTTTCTGTGTGGTTCTTGATCAAGACTTTGAATTCCTTGAACTTGCTGAACACTTCATCTTTGTTCTTCATGAAGTAAATCCATGTCTTCCTAGCAAAGTCATCAATGAAAGAAACATAGTATACATACCTGCTTAGTGAACTTGGTGGCATTGGACCGCATACATCGGAGTGGATGATTTCCAAGATTCCTTGTTCCTTGCTCTCGCTACTTGGAAATGTCTTCTTTGTATTCTTCCCTTTCGCACATCCTTTGCAGACCCCTTCATGTTTTGCTTGAATTTCTGGAAGACCTTCAACAGCTTTGCTTGCAAGTGGTAGTGCTCTGTAATGTACATGTGCAAGCCTTCTATGCCATAGTTCATTTGGCTCTACTGTGTCATGGACCATATCTTGTTCTAAATGGCCCTTCAGCTTGTATAAACCTCCTTCTTGTTCTCCAATCACTATTGTAACGTCAATAGTCTTTCCTCTTGGCCACATGATAACTTGGCCATCTATAAATGCAACCCTCATGCCTTTTGCATCCAGTGCAGATATGGAGAGAAAGTTCTTCTTGAGTCCTAGTACAAATAGAACATCCTTCATTTTTATAGACTTTCCAGAGTCTAGCTTGTAGGAGGATTCACCACTACCTTTTATTGGATATTGGTAGTCATCTCCTAGCTCCACCTTATGGGGTGAATTATGTTCGGATAGTTTCTCAAAGGATTCTTTGAAACCTGTCATGTGTTTGGAAGCCCCACTATCAATAAGCCAATCTTTGCTTCCATGAGTGACAGTTCCCGTGAGAGCGGAAATCAGAACATATTCATCCTCGCTTGAAGAGTCTTCACTTTCTTGCTTTACTCTCTTTCTTGGAGGATCATCATCCTCAGCAGTGTGAGCATGATGTTTTCTTTTGGAGTTCTTCTTCTTCTTGGATCCATTCTTATTCATGGGACAGTTTCTAGCAAAGTGTCATATTTAATCACATGTATAACATCTGAGTTTAGATGAACCTTTTTGATGAGAATGTTTACCTTGGTGATGATGCTTTTCCCTTCTTCCTTTCCTTGAGTGTACTGTGAGAGCTTGATCTTCATTTCCCATCTTTTCTTCTCGAGCTGCTATCCGAGCCTCTTCTTAAGAGCATTCTTCCCGCAGTCTGCTGAACTTGACCAACTTCTTCCTAACACAGATTCCTTGGATGAAAGAATCCCATGACCTAAGGAGGCCATTCAATGTTGTCATCACAATTTCTGCATTCTCCACTTCTTCATCTACAGCTTCTAGTTGTTCTTTGATCTAGGAGACCCTTGTGAAGTATGATTGGATGGTCTCCTCATTTTGGATCTTGGCATTCTTCAACTGGTTCCTTAGAGTCATCTTCCGATTGATGTTCTTCCCTTCAAACAATTTGGTTAGGGAATCAAACATGGCTTTAGGTGTCTTGAGGGAGGACACCTGTGGAATAAGGTGATCCTTGGAATAAGGTGGCCTTAGTTCTCGCAGCTGCACAGTGTCTTCTTCTCAGGTTAGATTTGACACCATGTTAGTTTTTCAACATTAAGCTAGCATATCATTAGGATCTTTAAACTGAGAGAACAACAAGCACATCAATCAAACACAAGAGACAATGAACACAGTGTTTTTCCTCGAGGAAACCATAAATGGAGAAAACCCCGCAACTTCCTCTGAGATAGAATCAACACCAAACCGAAACCCAAAAACAGTAAGACAATCTCCCAACAGCGGTAAGCTCTTTCCTCTTGCCCCAGTGTCTTTCTCTTCCTCAACTATGCGCTACACTTGAGTGTGTATGAGATGTGTGCTAAATATCTCTATTTATACTAATCCCGACATGACTAAAACCCTACTAGGGCCGACCTCACTAGGAGATTCTAATAACCCTAGTGCCCCGGAACTACGGGGACTTTAACTCTTAGACAATAGGAGGGTTACCCACAATGACTTGACATGACTTGTTTACATTATTGATTCTCCCGATCGGAACATCGAGGCATGACATGACACAAGAACATCCCGGAATAAACATCGGGTTACAATAGATGAGAAATACAAGTGAATACATTCCGAAGTTACAATTACATTAACATGACTGATGCTGAGATTGACCCCTAGGGTGAAGATGCTGCTCTGTGCTTGAAAATGAGCCCAACCAATCCAAAAACAAACTCCGGATGACACTTTTATTACATTTTGAATTTTTCCAATTAAACCATTAAAAAATAGTTTAAAAACGAAAAAATTAAATTTTCTCGGAATCCAATGAAACTTTAGGGGGATCCAGTACATGTTCATACGACTCAATCGGAATGCCTAGCATGACAAAAAACACTGACACTAAGGCCCTAATAACCTCCAAATGCCGAAACAACAAGACAACTACCCCAGCTTTGGAGGAGAGAGTGAAAAACTTAGAAATTATTGGTCATTTGTTCAACAACCAATAATAACCAAGGGAAAAAACACTCTGAACTAGTCGACTTGATGCCCAAGTCCGGGAAGCCGAGCCTTTTATAAAAAATTAAATGCTAGGACATTTTTTACAATCTCCACAAGGGGGTATGAACATGTATTTACAAAAAGTTCCGAACAGAGTCCCAGGAAAAGGCTGGCAGACTTCCAAATTCTAATCACGAACAAGTGTACTTGTTGAATGCTCTGTCGGCTTACCAAAAATCCACTAAGTGCAAAATTAGTGGATAATAGTGTCTTAAAGGATGACACATGTGGGATGAAATGATCCTTAATAGAATCTGCAATGATTATATTGGCCTTAACCAATTTCTTCTTATGAGTAGCCTTAGCCTCATCTCCCTTTGAATCTGGAACTTCTTTACTCATGTATTGATCATAATCATTGTCTTCAAGGATTAAGGAGATTCTGTACTTCCATGCTCAGAAGTTATCAGCTCGTCCAAGCTTGCCCTCAAGCTGAGTATGATGAGTCATTTTCAAATGAGAACCTCAAATGGAAATAAAAAATATTTAGATCTTACCGATTTGAGGTGTCTGACCTAGTTTCGAGTTGGATGACCTAGGGTTTGTCAGAGAAACCCTAATTTTCCAAAATTATAATTTGGAAATTTTGTTTGGACATAAAGATGTGACTCCTTGAGGTGATTTGTTCAACTATGTATTTTTTCTGAAGATTGAGGTGGGAAGCCTCTGAAACTTGATGCCCTAGATTCTTCCTACAGTGTCCCGTAGTAAAAAATTGAAACTTCTCCAAATTTGGAACTGCTTTCACCAAAAGATGCACCCTTTTATGGTGAGTTAGCCTAGCCCTCTTTTCTTGATGATCTGTGGAGAGAAGACCCTGAACTAGGAAGCCCTAGTTTACGCTGCTGCACAGTGCCTTCTTTCAGAAAGGCTCTAATACCATGTTAGTTTTTTTAATCTAACTAACTTGATTAGGATATTTATCTCAAAGAATAATAAGCACAACAAGATACACAAGATAGAGCAAATACACAAGACACAAATATTTTCACTAGGGAAACCACAAAGGAGAAAACCCCGCAAACGTTTTCAGAATAGTTCTGTCACTACAATATCACAAGATGGAAAAACCCAATTAGAAGAAGTCTTCTGCAACTCTCTCCCTCTCCACCTTCTCTCTCCCTCTCTCTCTCTCATGCGAACTTGAGTGAGTGTGAGTGTGTATAAATGAGGGAGGGCGCCTCCTTATTTATACCATTCAAGTCACTGACCTCCCAACATGACTGCGCCGACCTCTAATCCTAACAGGGTTGAATTCTCCTAGAGAGACTCTGAAAGTACATTACATAATATTATACTAGGGATTATTGCTCTGACTTACAACAAAGGTTGTACCTCAAGGACCATGTACAGCATCCCGAAAGGAGGGAAACACATCTCTGATGGGGGTACAACAACATACAATGATAATATACATCAGAATATCTTCCAAAGTTACAAATACAACAACACCATGGTGGTTCATTGTCCATGTGTTATCACACAAGGCACTCCTCCTCTAGTTGTGTGCCACATGTCCACTTGTGCCTAACACTCCTCAACATGTGTGCCTAGATAGTTATTATTCTCTAATGATTCTTCTTAACAAATATGTTTGGGTCCACAACCAACCTCCATGAGGTGCTACTCAACCCAAGCATCCTCAAATCAAGTGTAAAACATCCAAGTTTTATGTTACATGGTCCCAAGATATTAGGGCTAAGCTCTTTCCTTTGATTATCTAGGGCTCCTCCTCCTAGGAAGGTCCCACTCCTAATCAAGCAATCAACTCCCTGTATTGTTTGCACCCAATGGGTTAATCATAATTTCAATTAGGATAGCCACCACCTAGGTAAGGGTGTTATGCTAGCACTCTAACCAATGTCAAACATCCACCCAAAACTAAACCATCCATTTGTCCATGGAGCTTCAAGGGACTAGGTGAATGTTATCATGTGAAATGACACTTCTCAGTATGAGTACTGACACTCAATGTGTCGGTACAAAAAAGGACAAAATAGATAGAAGTGGCCAAAAGAATATAGATGGGCATGACTTTTGATGCATCATTCCCTTACCGGCTTTACCTATTTTTTGTAAGGCTATTAAAGCGAATATGCGGCTATTGCCATTGCAACCCACATATCATATGCGAGTATTGACATTGCAACTCGCGTATATATGATTAGGGTTGAAACCCGTGGGTTGTCCTTATGAAAGTTGTGTATCATACGCAACCTACTAGTATTAATAGTCGTGTATGCCTTAATCGAAAATTAAAAAATATAAACAAGTTTAGTCGAGGACAGTTGGGTCCTTAATCATAACTATCTCAACTTCCCCAACCATATCAACCTTCGTAACCTATATCTTTCCTCATGTATAAATAGAGGGTAGAGGTTGAGAATAAACATCAATGAATTCTAGAGCAAAGTTATGTTGGTGGTTTGCCTTTAGATATCTTGGAGCATCAAAACTCAGTGTCCTTTGCTAGCCGAGAAGCACTTTGTCTCAAATGTTGGTTGTAATCTTACCTCACTTGTTTATCAATAAAGAGAGTCTTTCTTTCAATTTTTTGTCTTTGTACTCTTATGTATTATGATTTATAAATTGTCTTGTCATTTCATTGCAAGCATATTATTTCATTGATCATCTATATAATATATAAGACATTGCAGGAAAGATCTTGCTCTTTTCAGGTGTTGGAGATTCCCTAGAAGCTGTGAAAGCAATTTAAGTGAAGAAGAAAGCTAGGATCGACCGTCATAAATAAGGTATGCCTAATTTCTTCCATATTTCTCTATCAAATTCTTAAATTGCTGATTGTCTGCAAGTTTATTTAGTACGTTGGTAACCCCATAGACCCTAGGTTATAAGGTTGTATTCTCTTGAACACCAAAATTGGCGACTCCACTAGGGAGTCCAACATGTTGTGGATCCTTTCTTTTTAGATTCTTTACCAATTTTGCTCTGTCTGATCTCGTGAGTGATTTGTTTTGATTTTACCTTTAATTTTCAGCATTTCATGTTTAGAACCTTTCTGTCAGTTGTTTTCTCTTTAAAAATTTTTGATAGCATACGCAGGTTGCTTCGGTAGCAGCCGCGTATTTCCTATTGTATATGCGGATTACTTTGGTAACAGTCGTGTATAGTACGTGACCTTCTTTGATGACAGTCGCAGATTTCTTGTAGTTGTTTGCGAGTCTATAAGCTTTTTGTTTGTCCTTGTTTTTATGATTCTTCAAATGCTTGTGGAGGTTCTTTTTTGGCATGACACTGTGGTTTTAGGTGTGTACATTTCACTGGTTGCTTGAATAGTCAAGTTTTTGAGTGTTTTTTGTTTGACTTCTTCATTGGTAAATGTGCTAGGTCACTCCTGCTTGACTTTTGGTCTAAGTGCTAGTCTTTTTGAGTCATTGATCAGTCTTTTGAAACATTGAGATACTTGGGACTAATTTTCTGGTCAGTCATTCTTTCCATCTTTTGGATCTATTAGTCCTTGGGAATTGATAGTTCTGCGAAGTCCAAGGTTTGAGTCATTTATGCCTGTTTGATTAAAGTGTGTTACTGTAGGGCTTGACTGCAATCATTTACTGTTAGATTATCATATTGTTTAAACTCACTCAATTTGCATTTAGTTGCACATAGCTTTTGAATTTTTTGAAAAACAAAAGACAAAAAGCATTTTTGCATTTTTTGCATTAGGTTGCATTAATTGATATTTTCACTATTTTTTCAGAAAAAATAAAAAAGTTTTAAGTCTTGTAGTTTCTTTTTTTCTTTAAAATTTTTATTAACTTTCATTTACAAAGAAAAAGAAGAAAAATTGGCAATGTTAATTGCATTTACTTTGAAAAAATTTATACATCATTTGCTTTCATTCAGCTGAGTCTATAACATCATTCAGTCTCATTCCGCTACCTTTGACTAATACAGCCCACAAAAGAAGAACGTTTAATTAAAATTTTATTACTAAGTTTATTTTTATAGGCTCGTACACCAACATGTTTAGGCTAGGTTTTTGGACTAGGGAACTTAAATTGTCCAAAAGCATTTGATTTCAAACGTAGTAGCATTTCATTAGGTAAGTCCTCTTCTACAAGAGACAAACCGGAAAGATCCTCTAACACAGGAGTTAAGAACGAGGCCGCGTGAGAGCTTGGTTGAGGAGATAACTCTCCACTTCTTTGTTCGATCGTACATCAATATTTTTATGCGTTTGGAGATCTTGTCAATAACACCTTTTGGGCCCCGTGTGGTGTCGGTGTTGACAGGGTTTTGCGCTTAGCTACTTTGCCCATGAATCAGGATCAGGATTGCGACTATTCCGTCGGACTCTCGGTGTAGATTTGGCAGCCTTAGTTTCCAAACACTAGGATCATACATAGGTGGTATTGGAAGGCTATTTCCAGTACACTTGGGACAGACTTGGAAGGTAACCTCGATAGACAATTTGGGAGGGCAGTTGGGTGATTCCAGCGCTTGCACCCAAAAACATCTTCACGAGACACCAAGTAACCATCTTTCGATCTTCACTGGGTGGACCTAGGCCCTAATCATCCCAAGCTTTCCTTTGGAAGGTGTATATTATATATGGTGTGTCTATGTTACTTTAGGACATTTTTAGTGAGTGTTGTTTGGCTTGTTTGCGTTTCATTGGCCTTTAGGTGTGTGAGTCAAATTTATAGGTGTGGAGGACCAACCTCTTCGTAGGTCCAGAGGGTTGCAAAACGTTCCTCCATCTGTTACAGTGGAGCCTCTAACACCACCTCAAAGGCAGAGACTAGATACTAACAGTTCTTTTGAACTAGTAGGTGTTAGTGAAGTTCCAGATGAACCAAAACTTGGAATTAACCAGGAAGAAACATCTGCAGTAGAGATAGAAGACTTGCAGGCTGACGAGTTTGCAAGAAATTTTAACCCACCTCTAACTGATCTGAATGATCATGTAATAGTCCAGGCCCTCCCTTTTAGTTCACCTACTATTGGTGTTCCTTTGAGCAGAGATATGTCTAGCTTTAGAGAGAGTATCTCTACCCCAACTTCAGCCATTTTGGCTGGTGGAGCCCCACCTCCCCCGGTAGGTGCTCCAAGACCAAGTGCATCTACTACACCCCTTTCACCAAGTAATCGAGTGGTTCAACCCTTGGCTCCCTTTAATGTCGTAGATCCATCTAGTGGGGTGGTCACTAGGATTCATAGTGCACCTTTTGTTTCTCCTTCCTTTATGCAAATTGCTCAGAGCAGTCCAAGTGGATCCTCCTTGTTCGTCCAGGGTTTTTTGTGGAATGGGGGGCATATTCCTCCATCCACTCCTTATGTGGGTCCTATACCTGCATATGTGGGAATGTAGTCTGGAAACACAAATGCTTTTGGTCATAATTTTCAAACACCGGTTTCGGCCCCTTTCATGAGCTCTCCATTTTCGCTTTTTAATGGAGGGATACCTGCTCTTGTTTTTCAAACTCCAGTTTTATTTGGAGCAGCCCGAACCACTTATAATGCACCACAAACTAGTAATCCACTGGCTTTCGGTTGGAATCCTTTTCAAAGTAGTCCAACTACATTACAACTAGTGGCTGGGGGAAACCACACCTTTTCGTTTGGGAACCAGGGGGCAGGTCCTTCTACATCCCAAACTCCTTATCATCAAACCCCGGTTAGGCACTCCTTATCATCAAACCCCGGTTAGGCCAAAGCTTCCTTTCCTAGCAACGTTAAACTTGCCAAATATGTCAAAGTCAATGAATGACCCCATGCGTCATAGGGAGACATGGCCACCTGTACCTATTAAATTGCCCTCGACGTTCCTAAGTTTGAAGGCAAAGCTGGTAAAGATCCATGTGCGCACATTACCACTTTCCACCTTTGGTGCTCTTCTAACTCACTGAACAATGACTCCGTTCGGTTGAGGCTTTTCCAGAGAACCTTGACTCATGTTGCAGCAAAATGGCACATAGAACTTCCCTCCGCTACATATGATAGTTTTTTGTATTTAGCAACTATGTTCCTTAATCACTTTCAGCTTCCTGTCCGGTATGATGTCAGCACAGACTTGTTGTCGAATGTTTGCCAAAACAAGGCCACACATATCTCAGATCACATCCAAGAGTGGCGAAGACGAAAGAGGATTATTAAAGCCACTATACCTCCCGAGTTTTTATTAGAGTGGTTCTTAAAATCTCTATTGCCTTACATCTCTAAGGACATATCCACTTCGGGGGTGACCAAAGAAGAAGACGTTATCCTCAGGGCCTTAGCAATTATACTTGATATATGCTCAGTCTGGGATTTTGTATGAAATCATACCTGAGGCGTCGAGGTCAAACAATAATGCAGAGAAACCCAAGCATGGACCCCATGCTGATGGTGTGGTTGGTTCAGTGAGTTCTCCCACTGTAGAATCACTGGCTAAGCAACTCCATGAGTTGTCAGTGAAGCAATCTGCAGCAGAGGCAGCAAAGGCTGCGACCCCCTCACCTCAAAGTGCAGTTGTTTTTGCACAGTCTTCTCAGAAGGGCAATCAGCAACCCGATGGGAAAAAGAAGAAAGGGAAGAAGGGTGAGGATAATCAAAACAAGCAGAAATCCACAAACAATGTTGATGGGGGTAAACAAGATAAGAAAAAGGTTAAGTTTCCTTGAAAGTTGTGCCAGGGAGACCAACTGACTCATCAATGCCCTCTTATGGAACAAGCTCAAAAGTTGCTCAATAATAAAAAAATTAGTCATCCTGAAATATCCCTTTCCCCAATGACAGAATGCAACTTCTGTTTCGAATGTAGCTAAGGGCACTTCTAGTGCTCCTTTTGATCAAAACTATATCAACATGGTATGATCTAGCACATTATTCCAAACAAGAAATAAGAATTATGAATCGAAGGCTCCAGAGAAGGGTAATCCTACCAGTGAAACTTCAAACCCTCTCATTATTGAAAAACCAAATGACCCAATGCCTAAGATACCGAAAGGTGTCTTTAAGAAAGCATTCCACAACCCTAACGCTAGGGCTGCTTCTAACTATTCTGTAGTTGAAGACTTAGCTCAAACTCTTTGTGTGATGTCGGCATTGGAGGTGTTACAGAGTTGTCCTGCTCAGCGGGATGCCCTCCTAGCAGCCATAGGCAGCATGGATTCATCGAGCCTATTGGCAAAGTTTAATCTTTCAGATGTTAAAATACGTCTGTCGTACCATGTGGCTTTGTCAATTGATGTTGTCCATGGAGGTAAAACCATTAGACGTACAGTGGTTAATGAAGGTGTTTCCACGTGCGTAATGTCAATGTCTTGTTGGAAAGCCTTAGGATCCCCAAAGCTAGTTCCATCAAACACTCTACTTACTACTTTCAACGGAAGGTCTTTTCATCCGGGTGGTATCCTACAAGCTTTTGAAATAAAGTTGGCAGGGAAAGCAATGGTTGTTGAAGTGGAGGTGATCAATGCCCCTTTGGATTATAACTTGTTGGGGAGAAGTTGGATTTGCGCTATGTGTGTGATCGCCTCAGTCGTTCTTCGAGTGGTAGTGTTTCCACACGAAGGGAAGTTGGTTACTGTTGACCAACTCAGTTTCACTCGGAAGGGTTGTTTGGAGACTAATGAGTCCACAATACCTTTGATCGATCAGACCAAACCGGCTAATGATAGCTTGGGAGTTGGAATGTATGCATCTTTGATGGGCACATTTGATATCCGAGACCCTATTAACTATTTAGGCTCTACGAGTGTAGGAAAGTCTATCGCAACGGTTGTCGATAAAACTGATCCTTGGGTCCTTCCTTCCCGTCGTGAGCCTTAGGTGCCCTTATCTGTAGTGGAAGTGGCTTATCAAGCTATTGTTAATACCACAATTGATTCCATCGCGACTCCTTCTACAGTCTCAGAGGAGTCATATGAAGCTTATCTGCCCGCCTAAGCGAAGAACTCTTTATATTCATACGATTGCTTAGACATGGTGTTTCCTTCGGGTGAAGCCATTTTGGAAGCTATGAGTGGACGAGATAAGATTTGTGAAGACCTTCACCATAAATCCTACTTTCTTCCAGAGTTGAGCAGAATTGAGAATCAAGAGTTCCATGTGAGACTGACAAAGGGTGTTGATTCGTCGATTAATCCCTTACCAAAGGAGGGAGTTTTTGTCGAGGGGAATATGGCAAATATCTCTGCTACAATTCCAATCAACATCTCTACAAACCCTAACATCATTGAAAATGTGCATATTGGTGCAAACAGCTCTCTGAAAGAGATTGTCATATATACTTCCTTGTTTAAGGAATTTTGCAACGTCTTTGCCTAGTCATATGAGGAGATGCCAGGCATAAATCCATCTATTGTAGAACACGAAATCCGTACTTACCACGATGCTAAACCTGTTCAAAAAAAGCTTCGACCTGTAAATCCACGAAAAGCAACAACCGTCAAGGCTGAGGTGGAGAAGTTGTTGAAAGTGGGGTTCATTTACCCAATTGATCTGACAGAATGGGTATCCAATCTCGTTCCTGTTGATAAAAACCAAGGAACCATACACGTGTGCACTGATTTCCGTGACCTAAATAAAGCGTGTCCCAAGGACAACTACCCCACGCCCTTCATCGATCAGATCATTGATGCTTGTGCGAGTAGCGAAGTATTTTCATTTATGGATGTCTTTTTCAGGTATAATAAAATCCAAATCAAGCCAGAAGACTAGTGTAAAACGACTTTATTTGTCCTCCAGGGACCTTCACGTACAAGAAAATGCCCTTCTGTTTGAAAAATGTTGGAGCTACCTTTCAGCGAGCAATGAACCTTGCCTTCCATGACATCAAGAATATTGTCGAGTCGTACTTAAATGATCTACCTGCCCATTCTCCCAAGAGGAGGGACCATCCAGATCACCTTCGCATGATCTTTGAACGATGTAGACATTATAAGATACGCTCGAATCCCCACAAGTGTGTTTTCTGCATCGAGTCGGGGAGGCTACTAGGGTTTATTGTGTCAAATAGGTGAATACAGGTGGATCCTATGAAAGTCAAGACTATTGTAAATCTACCTCCTCTTCGTTCCATCAGACAACTTCAGATCCTGCAAGGGAAATATAATTTCCTTCGACATTTCATAGTCAATTATGCCAAGATAACTAAGGGTTTCATGCGATTGCTTAAGTAGGACACCCCATTTCTGTGGGATGAAACCGCACAGCTTGCATTCGAGGCATTAAAAAAAGGCTTTACTGTCGGCTCCTTTATTACGTCCACCAGATTACTCTAAAGATTTTATATTGTATCTGGTTGCGTCAGAGTCGACTATAGGGATAGTATTGGTTCAGGAGGATGACAAGCTCCAAGAGCACGTTGTCTATTATCTCAGCGTGCATTAGCTGGTCTGAAACTCATGTACTCCCATGCTGAGAAATTAGCATTAGCGCCAACTGTCTATGCTGTCTAGAGGTTGCGTTGCTACATGTTACTCAAGACAACCACAGTGGTGGCATATGTAAATCATTTTCAGTATGTTTTGTCCCAATGCATAATCGAGGGCAAATTCAACAAGTGGATAGTCATTCTCCAAGAGTTTGACTTGGATTTTCAATCTGCTAAATCCAAAAAATCCTTAGTTTTTGCAAATTCTATTAAAGATCATCTCTCATGTGTCATCCCTGAAGACACCAAAAGAAAAAGTTCGATGCTATGATGAAGCAATCGAAGAAGAATAAGACATTGTTATAACCACCTTGAATGGACTCCCAAGATCATGGGATTCATTCATTCAAGGAATGTGTACCAGAAGGAAGTGATTACCTTCAGCAGACTCTGGGAAGAGTGTACACAAGAAGAAGCTTGACTCATGATAAGAGAAGAAAAGATGGGAGCAACTGAAGATCAAGCTCTCACGATTCAAAAAAGATCCTTCAAGCGATGAGGAATATGAAGGACTCAATTCTTGAAGAACCTCTTATACATCTTAGCATTTGGATAAGAAATGATGATGTTATGAATGAAGAAGACGATGAAGTTGAAGGCTCAAGAAAGAGTACACCCATGAAACAAATAAAGATAAGTATTTGAATTGTATTTTCCTATATATCTAGTTGTTTATATGACATTGTTTAGTTGTAGAATATTTGCATTAATGACAATATACTACTAATATGCATGTGATGGGTAAGTAGCTCATGGTGCTATACAACTCTCCATTGCTACTTATCTCGAATGAAACCTCTTTGCTGACATATTGGATTAGTGCACAATCTCAATGATGTCATGGTAGAGATGGAAGGCATCTAGAAAGTTTCTGTGAGATATGGATGGATGTTGTATTGGCTAAAATAGTTGCATGATTATATCTTTATGCATATGAATTTGTCATTATAAATATGCATTATGAAATGTTTCTAACCATACAACCGGTGCATTTGACTTGTAGGAAAGATCGCCTACAATCGCCTACAAGAAAAGAAGGATGAGACTTGTTCTGAAAAACAAGTGACGACAGTTCAAGAAATAATCCAAACTAAAGAATAGTATGACGAGATTTCAAGAGGCCTCAGACACACTCTAGTTATGTGACATTGTTGAGCGACAACATTGATGCAGAGCCTTCCAGCTATGAAGAAGTAGCCAAGAAGAAAGGGAAGGAGAGTACCAGTTCAAGAAGAATGATATCTAGGATGCGGTATCGAGACCTAAAGGGAAGTCCGTAGTGTCTTCCATATGGATCTACAAGATCCAGGATCTACAAGATCCAGCATGCAGTAGATGGAAACATCGTGGGGTACAAGGCAAGATTTATAGGACGAGGCTTCTCACATAAATAAGGCATAGACTACGAAGAGACATTTGCAACCACTGGAAGTTGAGACACGTGAGAGGCAAAGTCATGTGTGCAAATTAAAGGCGGCCTTGTACAAGCTCAGAAGGCACCCATGGGATAACACATACATGAGGAGCTTGGAGATCACCTAGAATAATGAAGATCTTAACCTTTGCTACAAGGTTGAAATTGAAAGCCTATAGAGGATGACAAGCTCACAGATGGGTGCGAGAAGAACTTTTGAAAGGGTTCAAGATAGAGGATCTTGGTATCTAGTGACCCTAGATGGATACATAGAATATTAGTAGCAAAGAAAGCTACTTGTCACTCCAGTACATAATGTTTCAATACAGAGTACGAAAGGCAGAGGGAGAATGATGCTCCACTTCAGAGGGAGTGACTACAGAAGATCCTAAGGTTCGACATGGTACGACAAGATGGACAGCTTACTGATGGCTCTAAGTTTTACTGAGAGTAAATCGAATTCCAACCTTTACTTCAAGGTTGAAGGTGGAATACCAGTGATGCTCTTGTTATATGTCAATGACTTGTCCCTGACAAAAAAAGTGGAACTCATTAAAGTTGCAAGGAGTCCTGTTGCCGAGTTCGAGATGAAAGACTTGGATATGGTGCACTACTTTCTAGGCATGGAGGTGTGGCAGAATGCAGATGGAATCTCCCTGGGACAAGGGAAGTATACAGTAGAGATCCTGAAGAGTTCGGGATGATGGACTGCAAGGCCATGATCACACCTATGGAATCAAACCTGAAGCTATTGAGTGATGCTTCATCAAAGTCGGTTGATGCTACGATGTATCGTCAGATGATTGGGTCATTGGTGTACCTGACGAACACGAGATTAGATATTTGCTTTGATGTGAACACCTTGAGCCAGTTCCTGACAGATACGGGACATGTTCTCTTGATTGCTACAAAGCATATTCTGAGGTACCTAAAAGCTACAGTTGACTATGGGCTCAAATATGAAGCGAATCAGAAGATTGACTTGGAGGGTTATGTGGATTCTGATTGGGCAGGCAATGCCATTGACAGGAAGAGCACTTCAAGGTGTTGCTTCAATATGGGATCAAGTGTGATCTCTTGGTTTAGCATGAAGCAGTACTACGTGGCACTGAGTACAGCTGAAGCAGAATATGTCGCAGCTTGTTTGGCTAGTTGTGAGGCAGTGTGGCTAAGGAAGCTACTATCTTATTTGTTTGATCTCCAGTTGGATGCTACTTGTATATATTGCGGCAACAAGAGTTATGTGAAGTTGTTAGAGAACCCAGTGTTCCATGACAAGTCGAAGCGTATCGAGATCCAATATCACTATATCAGGGATATGGTGCAGAGAGGAGTAGTGAAGCTCTAGCTTGTGATCCAGATCGAGATCTCTTGAAAGAGGGAGTTCTAGCATAGCCGATGAGACAGATTGTCTAAGCATAAGATCTTGGCGAAGTTCATAGGTTGCTCGGACGTAAACGGTCTTGAAGGTTGTCCTCGGATGTAATCGGTCCTGGTGAACCTCGCAGGCTATCCTTGGACATAATTAGCCCTGATGTGATTCTATGCTAGAAATGGCCAAAGTGAAGTTTGAGTACTTCAAGGAGAAGCTTGGTGTTCTCCAGATCGAGGTTCCTTCCAAGGGGAAGTGATGAGTCCGAAGAGCCTTTCTGACATGGCGAGAGGATTGGCTCCTCCCATGGTCAGATGCAAGCGTTGTGCCTTTCTGACATGGCGAGAGGATTGGTTCCTCCCATGTTCAGATGTAAGCGTTGTGCATCTCTGACATGGTGAGAGCGTTGTGCCTTTCTGACATGGGAAGAGGATTGGTTCCTCCCATGTTCAGATATAAGCGTTGTGCCTTTCTGACATGGTGAGAGGATTGGTTCCTCCCATGTTCAGATATAAGTGTTGAAGATGTGAAGACCTACATGGAGGCTAGGCCTACATCCAGCAAGGTTGGCTCTGTAGAACTTCCTATAACGAGTAGAATTGAGAGATAGCACCATTTGCTTGGGATAGCGGAAGCAGTTATGATGATGATCTAGCTTTGATGATGATCCAGTAATGAAGACTTGTGCTGATGAACTGTGTCAAGAGAATACCTTCCTAGTTAAGAGGGAGTGTTGATGTATTTGTAACTTCGAAATGTATTCACTTGTATATTTTATATTGTACTTCATTGTACCCTGGTGTTCCTCTGATCAGAAGATTCATTAATATAATAAAGTCATGTAAAGTCATTGAGGTTAACCCTCATTTGTAAGTCGGGGCAATAGTCCCCACAGTTGAGGGGTATTAGGGTTATTAGACTCTCCTAGTGAGGTCGGCCCTTGTGAGTAATTGTCAAGTGGAAAACTAATATAAATAGAGAGTGAGAGTCTCTATTTGAAACACACTCACTCAACTGTAGCGCATGAGCGAGAGAAGAGGAGCTCACACAAATGAGAGAGAGAACAGCTGTCGAAGATCATCTTTGTGTTTTTGGGTTTTACTTTTTCTATTGGTGCTCATTCTATCTCTGAGGAAGTTGTGGGGTTTTCTCCTTTATGGTTTCCTCGAAGAAAACTCTTTGTCTCTTGTCTCTTGTGATTATTGTTGTGCATGTTATTCTCTCAGATAAGATCCTAGATCATATTGATTAAATGATAAAAATCTAACAATTTCTTCCATATTTCTCTATCAAATTATGAAATGGTTGATTGTCTGCAATTTATTTAGTACGTTGGTAAGCCCAGAGAACCTAGGTTAGAAGGTTGTATTCTCCTGAACAACAGTGACCTAACACTCTCTTAGCTGGGTGAAAACACTTTTGAGTTCCACTTCTCCAAAGTTTAATATTGCTTTGTAATGGTACCTTGGTTCAAGAAATACCCAAAATTCATAGGTTGGTGTACTTGGTTATTCTATCTATTCTTAATTATCTTCCAAATAGATCCATACTTTGTTAGTTTATCATTATATGTTGCTCTTATTAACACTTTGTCTTAATTCAAGGCCTCATAAATGAAATCTAGTGTTAGTTTTTCTCCTCTAATTCAAATTTGATTAGGATCTTTATCTGAAAGAATAACAAGCACAACAAGATACGTAAGATAGAGAAGATACACAAGACAGATTTTCCTCGAGGAAACCATAAAGGAGAAAACCCCGCAAACTTCCTCGAAATAGTTGTCACTAATACAATATCACAAGATGGAAAAACCCAAGAATGAGATGTCTTTCGCATCTCTCTCTCTTCCTCCTTGTCCTCTCTCTCACTTCATGCAAACTTGTGAGTGAGTGAGTGTGTGTATAAATAAGGGAGGGTGCCTCCCTATTTATACACATCAAGTGACCGACCTAAAACTTAACTGGGCCGACCTCTTAACCTAGCAGTGCTGACTTCACCTAGGGAGAATCAAAAATACATTATATTATATTCATCTTGGGGACTACTGCCTCGACTTACAACATGGGGTTTACCTCAATGACCATACATAATAATAACATCTCGACTAGAGGGAAAAACATCTTCAACGAGGGTACAACAATATACAATGATAATATACAACATAATACATTCCGAATTTACAAATACAACAACACTCCCACTTAACTAGGAAGGTATTCTCTCGCCACAGTCATCAACGCATCTGGTCACGTCATCATCGTCACTGTTGTCATAGTCCTCATCTTGTCAATCATTGATTAGTGACATTTGTCGGATCTATTTGTCATAGGAATTTTCTACAAAGTCAGCCTTGTTTCATGCTGGGTGTAGGCCTAGTCCTCATCTAAGTCTTCATCATATCCACAAGCAAGCCATCACGTAGGTACAACCCAGGATCATACATTACATTGTCACTGCTATCACCATGTCTCTTACCGTCATCTCGTCGTATCCAGATCATCTCATCATCGCACACGAAGAACAACCCAGATGCACACCACATGTCCAACAGACCACCTGTGTTTCGTCAGCATAGGAGCATGTCAGGACTCATTACATCTCAAAAACAACCTATGTCTACCACT
This sequence comes from Pseudotsuga menziesii, assembly GCA_001517045.1. Classification (NCBI taxonomy): domain Eukaryota; kingdom Viridiplantae; phylum Streptophyta; class Pinopsida; order Pinales; family Pinaceae; genus Pseudotsuga; species Pseudotsuga menziesii. The sequence continues at coordinate 661,002 of LPNX011058964.1, read as the reverse complement.
ATGCGAGAATCGCCTAGAAGCACACCAAGTGCATTATGTCTCTCCACACTCAGCTCGCGTTAGACCAACATAGGAGCACGCCAGGACTCCTTACATCTCGAGGACAACCTGCGTCTACCACCATGCGAGAATCGCCTAGGCACACACCAAGTGTCTTAATGAATGGTGGACCTCCCATCATCTCCAACATGAGAACAATAAGGACTGATTACATCAAGGGACAACCTGTGTTCTACGCCAAGACTGATTACATCCAAGGACAACCTTAAGGACTCATTACATCTAGGGACAACCTGTATTCTACGCCAGGACTGATTACATCTGAGGACAACCTTCAATGACTGATTACATCTAGGGACAACTTGCGTTCTACGCCAGGACTGATTACATCCGAGGACAACCTGACAGGACTGATTATGTCCTAAGAAAACATGCTCTCTACTCAAGGATTGATTACGTCCATGGACAACCTGTATTTCTTCCCATGTGAGATCTTGTTCTAGTGCATCTACGTCTTCCCATCTTCTCGTCATCTCTAGCATGGGAGCACATTGGGACTGATTACGTCTAGGGACAACCTACGTCTACCACCATGCAAGAGGTTGTCACTTCCTCTTTCTAGGGACCTTGATCTGTATGACACCAAGTTTCTCTGAAGTACTCAAACTTCACTCTGGTTAGTGGCTTGGTCAACACATCGACTATCTTCTCGTCCATCGCCACGTATTGGAGCTTCACTGCTCCTCTCTGCATCATATCCCGGATATAGTGATACTTGATCTCAATATGCTTCGACTTGTCATGGAACACTGGGTTATCCGACAACTTCATGCAACTCTACTTGTCACAAAAGATACAAGTCGCCTCTAACTCGAGATCAAACAAATCAGACAATAGCTTTTGAAGCCATACTACCTCACAACTAGCCGAATAGGCTGCTAAATACTATGCCTGCCTCGGCTGTACTCCGTGCCACGCAAGATCGCTTCCTGCTAAACCATGAGATCACACTCAATCCCAAACTGAAGTAACATCCCGAAGTGCTCTTCCTATCAGTGGCATTGCCTGCCCAATCCGAATCAGCATAACCATGCAGGTTAATCTTCTGATTGGCATCATTCTTGAACCCATAGTCAGTTGTACCCTTCAGGTACCTCAATACATGCTTTGCAGCAATCAGTGAACATGTATCGAATCCGTCAAGAACTGGCTCAAGGTGTTCACCGCAAAGCATATGTCTGGTCTCGTGTTCGTCGGGTACATCAATGAACCAATCATCTGGCGATACATTGTGTTATCAACTATCTCTGATGAAGCATCACACAATAGCTTCAAGTTCGATGCCATAGGTGTGGTTATCGCCTTGTAGTCCAGCATTCTGAATCTTTTCAAAATCTCCACTACATACTTTCCTTGACCAAGGAAGATCCCATTCGCACTCAGCCACACCTCCATGCCTACGAAGTAGTGCATCATCCCTAGGTCTTTCATCTCGAACTCAGCAGCAAGCTTCCTCTTTGCCTCTACAATGAGTTTGTCCTCTCCTGTCAAAAACAGGTCATCAACATATAGCAAGAGCATCACTGGTCTTCCTCCTTCAACCTTGAAGTAAAGGTTGGAATCTGATTTAGTCTCGGAGCTATCTCGCAAACATCATTCTTCGTAATCGACTGATACTCCTCGATCATGGCATCCTTCCATTCTTTCTTTTATGTAGCCTCTTCGTAGTTGGAAGGTTCTTTATCAATGATGTCATATAGCAGGGCCACATAGTTGCTGTATGGTTTAGGTCTTTTCCTTTAAGCATCCCATCTGGAGTGCCATACCTTTTTGCATCTTGTATTAGCTCTCGTGCCCATGCTGGTTTTCTTTTGTGGGAGTTCTTCTCATGAAGTGGTTCTATAGGTTCTTGTGGTTCTTCCATGTCGTGGTCTTCATGGTCTTTTAGAGTTGTTTCTTTCGTTGTCATGTCTCGGACTCTATTTGCTTCAAGTTCTTCGACCTCTTCAATATATAGTTTTCTAGATCTGGAGAATGTTAAGTCTTCGTCAAATGTTACATCTATGTTGATGTTGATCTTCTTAAATCCTGGGAAGTATATTCTATAGGCCTTTGAAGTGTCATTGTATCCTATGAATATTACCTTCCTTCCTGAAGGATCGAGCTTGGTCCTCTTTTCCTTTGGGATGTGTATGTACACTAGGTAGCCAAATATTATGAGATAGCTGACTTCTGGTTTCTCTCCTGAGAAAGCCTCTTCATGAGTCTTGTTGTCTAGTACTTGATGATGAATACGATTATGTACATCCACAGTTGTCATTGTTTCTTTTTCCCATAAATTCATTGGAAGATCCTGGTCATGTAGCATTGCTTTCGTTACTTCCATTATCGTTCTATTCGTTCGTTCTGCAACGCCATTCTATTGAGGATTGTATGGAGTGCTCAACTCCCTCTTAACCCCAGATTCTCTACAAAGTTCCTTGAATTCTTCCGTGGTGAATTCTCCGTCATTATCTTATTGCAGAGTCTTGATCTTCTTTTCAATGTGATTTTCGACCAAGGCTTTGAATTCCTTGAACTTGCTAAATACTTAATCTTTCCGTTTCAAGAAATATATCTAAGTCTTACGGGAGAAGTCATCTATAAAGGAAACATAGTATACATACCCGCTTAGTGAGATGGTTGACATGGGGCCGCAAACATCTGAGTGGACTATATCCAATATTTTGTTTGCTTTGCTTTCACTATTGGGAAATGTCTTCTTTACGTTCTTTCCTTGCGCATATCCCTTCCAAATGCCTTCATGTTTTGTCTGGATTTCTGTAAGTCCTAAGACCGCTTTGATTGCGATAGATAGTGCTCTATAGTGCACATGTGCAAGCCTTCTATGCCATAGTTCACTTGGTTCTATGGAGTCATGAACCAATGCTTGTTTAAGTTGTCCCTTCAACTTGTACAAGCCTCCCACTTGCTCTCCAATTACTGTTGCATCATCTATTGTCTTTCATTTTTGCCACATTAGGACTTGGCCATCAACAAATGCAACCCTTAGTCCCTTTGCATCTAGTGTAGAGATGGAGAGAAGATTCTTCTTCAATCCTGGAACATATAGCACATCTTTCATCTTTAAAGATTTCCCGGAATCTAACTTGTAGGAAGCTTCTCCACTTCCTTTTATGGTGTATTGATAATCATCCCCAAGTTTCACCTTGTGAGGTGACTCATGCTCAGATAGATTGACGAATGATTATTTGTATCATGTCATATGTTTGGATGCCCCACTATCTACAAGCCAATAAATGCTTCCATGTGAGATAGTGCCCGTGAGTGTTGAGATTCGGACATATTTTTCATCATTTGAAGAATCAGTTCGTTCTTCTTTGAATCTTTTTGTTATTGGTTTATCTTCAACGATGTGAGCATGATGTCTTTTCTTGTTTGACTTCTTAATGGAGTCTCTGTTTCTAGTACTATCTCTGGATTAGTGTCTCTTCTCATCACAAGTGTAGCATCGAATATTAGAAGGATCTCTTCTTAATTTCTTTTGTCTTTTGTGATGAGGGTCCTCCTTTTCGTTGTGATAATGGTCCTCATTTCTATGATTTATTCTTGTGTGAATTGTGAGAGCTTGATCTTCAGTTGCTCCCATCTTCTCTTCTCTTGTTATGAATCGAGCTTCTTTTTGTGTGTATTCTTCCCAAAGTCTGTTGAAAGTGATCAACTTCCTTTTGGCACATATCCCTTGAATGAAGGAATCCCATGATCTTGGGAGACCATTCAAGGTAGTCATAACAATCTCTCCTATATTCTCTTCGACTGCTTCAAGTTGTTCCTTGATTTGAGCAACCCTTGTGAAGTAGGATTGCATGGTCTCTAAGTTTTGTATCTTCACATTCTTCAGTTGGTTCCTCAATGTCATCTTTCGATTGATGTTCTTTCCTTCGAACAATTTCGTCAAAGCATCGAACACTTCCTTAGCTATCTTCAAGGATGACACATGGGGGATGAGATGATCCTTAATAGAATCTGCAATGATTATCTTGGCCTTTACCGAGTTCTTCTTATGGATAGCCTTATCCTCATCTCCCTCTAGTTCTGGAGCTTCCTTACTAATATACTGATCCAAATCATTTTCTTCAAGGATCAGGGAGATCCTATACATCCATGCTCAAAAGTTGTCAGCTCCCCCACGCTTATCCTCAAGTTGGGTGTCAATGAGTCATTTTGAAATGAGAACCTCAAATGGAAATAACATAGATTTAGATCTTACCAATTTGAGGTGCCTAACCTAGTTCCGAAGCTAGTTAACCTAGGGGTTGTTAGAGAAACCCTAATTTTCCAAACTTGGAATTTTGGATTTGTTTGGATAGAAGGATGTGTCTCATTAAGGCGAGTTTCCTTGTGAAGTCATTTTCTGAAAACTGTGGTGGGAAGCGTCCTAAACTTGATGCCCTAGTTTTTTCCTGCAGTGTCCCATAGTAAAAAATTGAAACTTCTCCAAATCTGATTCTGCTTCCACCAAAAGATGCGCCATCCTAGGGCGAGTTATATTAAGCCTCTTTTCTTGATGATCTGTGGAGAGAAGACCTTGAACAAGGAAGCCCTAGTTTATGCTGTTGCACAGTGCCTTCTTTCAGAGAGGCTTTGATACCATGTTAGTTTTTCTACTCTAATTCAAATTTGATTAGGATCTTTATCTAAAAGAATAACAAGCACAACAAGATACATAAGATAGAGAAGATACACAAGACACAGAGATTTTCCTCGAGGAAACCATAAAGGAGAAAACCTCGCAAACTTCCTCATAATAGTTCTGTCACTAATACAATATCACAAGATGGAAAACCCCAAGAATAAGATGCCTCATGCAACTCTCTCCCTCTTCCTCCATGTCCTCTCTCTCACCTCATGCAAACTTGTGAGTGAGTGAGTGTGTGTATAAATGAGGGAGGGTGCCTCCCTATTTGTACACATCAAGTGACTGACCTAAAACTTGATTGGGTCGGCCTCTTAACCTAGTAGGGCCGACTTCACTCAAGGAGACTCAAAAATACATTTTATTATATTCATCTTGGGGACTACTGCCCCGACTTACAACAGAGGGTTTACCTCAATGACCATACATAATAATAACATCCCAACTGGAAGGAAAAACATCTATGACAGGGGTACAACAATATACAATGATAATATACAACAGAATATCTTATGAAGTTACAGATACAATAACATCTAGGCCAATTTTTCTAAATCTACCATCTACAACACCTTAACCCATCAATCTTAATCCTCTTTGGTGTACGTTTTTCAAGAATTGGAGTAATATATATAGGCTCCATTACAAAAGGGTATGGGTTAGTGAAGGAAACTTGAAAAATAGGGTTTCCTTGGGATGCAAGCACTTTCCTTCTCCCTATCGCCACTTTAATCAATTTTTGTGCCTTTTCTTCTATATATTCCTCAATAAAGTCTAGCATTTCTTATCCGATATTAGGGGCAACTAAAGGGCATTGTGTAACTTGCCCTCACCCACCAAGTGTTCTTTCACTTAATGAATCCCTTCAATTTTGATTGTGCATTAGTCTAAGCATTAGGAAGCTAAACTCATATGTATGATTGTGTCCAATGACAACACCCTTCCTAGATTATCTTGACTACAACATAGATCACATCCAATATAGGTATGGGCACAACTACTAGATCTCTCTTGGGAAAGCGTAAGGGTAAGAAATCACCTTGTTCTTTCCTATCACTACAATATCCTACATAAGTGGAGTTTAGTCCCCTACCCAATGTCAAGCACAACTATCAATAGTGCACAACTTGAATTTATTCTCTTATCCCCTTCTTCAATTTAGTCTAGCATGCATTCTCAATCGAGCATCCAATAGATGAAATTGCAAGACTCCATATGGCTTGGCCAAGACAATCTCTAGGAATGGTGGAACTTAAGGAAATCATACAACACCTCTAGCACATTAGTAGGTTGGTGAGTGAGAGTGGGTGGCCAAATATTGAAAGACATGTGAAATTTTGGTAGATGGTGTTATCACCCAATAATTTTCCTATGGTTGTGGTAGAAGAATCACTGGGGTAACCATTTCAAACCAATCTTTAGACTGTATTCTAGTCTATACAGTCAGAGAGGGCTCTCTCTTTGTCACAGGGTCATTCACATAAACGTACAGCTTTAAACAAGCATTCAGAAGGTTAGATTTCTAAGGGGAAGGGTTGTTTGGATTTTGAAGAGTGGAAGACAGAAGGATATTAAATACCAGTGGGCAATGGAGTCAAAGCCTGGAACATTCAAGGACTTACAGCAAATAATGACCGGTAATAACCTTCATAATCTGAGGCAAAATGAGTGTTAATATTCAGCAAAATATCTTTTTGAGAGATGGCAAGGGGGAAATGAGAAGAAACCCAATGAGACAGGAGGCACCTATTTGTGGATGAATCTCCTGAAACACCTTTAGCAGAAGCAACAGTAAAGGTTGATAATTGAAATGGAGCATCTAACAAAAATGATGAAATCCAAGACATTTACCATAAACACATAACAAACATGTTATCTGATGCAAGGAGCGCTAAACAGAGAACGAATTCCTCGCATACAACTAGAAACGCATTAGAAGAAGCTACACATACATGAAAATGAAGCAAACAATGAAAAACAAACTGAGCATTGAACACCGTGATGAATCTCAGACACTCACGAAATTCTTTGCATTAATACTTCCAAGAAAGTTGCAGAGCTACAAAACCAAGCACAAAGGCTTCAAAATATGAATCTAAACCTTTTGTTCCTCTATTGAGGTTACATTTATAAAGTACTCAGCTCCCAAGACCAACCTCGAAACAGAGCCAAAATTAGTTTTGATACGTGAATCAAACCCGCACACACAAAATCCTAACAAATTCTGATCTGGCAGATTCGCCATGATCATAAACAAATCAGGAAAGCACGTTGGAACGCGCGTGGTGGATCAATTTGGGAAAATTTGACGCTTGGGACTCGGGCTCGCTTGATGAAAACGGTTGTTCAAAACATCTTCGAACGACCTGCAACCGTTTCATTCGTCCCTGCATCTTCCCTCAGCGAAATCATTCTGGACCATGGATCTAAAATCCACCTCGATCTCCACCATTAAAGTTTGTTGGGCCTACCAAATTTCGTGGATCGAGAAATCTAATCACCTCATGCACATGTTTCCCTTTTCTGCATCGTTGATCTTAGACAGAAACCTCCCCAGCCGTTGATCTGAGATCAAGCTGCAGAAAGCAAAAGTCGGGATTTTCGCTTTCACAATGCAAATTTTTATATTTCCGCTTTCCACCTTTCCGCTCCTTTCTAGGCCGTTGATCTAAGATCAAAGGTGCGGAAGCTTTCTGGACCGTCAATCCTGCGGATCGCGAAAAGCGGGATTCTAACTCTTTTACGACCAAATTTTGTATTTTCACTTTCCGATTCCGCCTTTCTGCTCCTTTTCGAGTCATTGATCTATGCGGAAGATCTCTGAACTATAGATCCTACAGATTGCAGAAATTGGGTTTACCATCTTTCACGGGCGAATTTTTCTTTTTTCCGCTTTTTCACTCCTGATTTTCCCTTGGCGGAAATGATTTGGGACCTTTGATCTTCTCCGCTGTGCACCCAGGCCGTTCATTCCTGTCAGCATTTATCCTTACTCATCACCTTCACTGGCTTATCCTTTGCTAGGGAATTAGCATAGATGCATATGTAAAAATCCTTAAATTTTAGCATAGGTGCTAACAGATGGAATCCACCAAGGTCTCCCTAGTCACGGATGGTACTGATCTCTCTCTCTCTCTCTCTCTCTCTCTCTCTCCAAGCTTTTGGCAAGTTTGTATATGTTTCTTTCTTTTATTTTCAATTAAAGGATAGGCTAAATGTAATTGATCATAACTATAGAATGTTTCCATGGTAGTGTTTTAGTGTATTAAGCACATGTGCTTATATAGCAACAACTCAATTTTACTTACACTCATAAGTAAATCTAATGGGCTCACTATTGAGCATGTAAAGCCTATATGTAATAATAGGTTCATCACTTGTCTTCTTTAATAATGTAAGGGTTTGCTTTTTTCTAGCAAACTTGTGTGTTTGTCATCATTTCCTTGTATCTAGATCCCAACTTTCAAAAATCTTACAGATTTGTATCCATTTCCATGCAACTTGGATTCAAATATCATCATGTGCAGTTGTATAAATGGTCCTGGAATGTTTTTTTGAGTTGGAATCCATTGCAGATATGGATTGGCCATAAAGGCCCATGACCCTATGCTTATCCACGAACTAGCAGGCTAATCCATATTTTCCATGCATTCCTACTCAAAACAACATTCTAGAGCCTTTTGTGCAATGGCAGATGACATTACATGTTGAATCTAAGTTGCATGGAAATGGATCAAAATGGAGATATAAAGCTATGAGATATTTTGAAAAGTTGGTATCCAAATACAAGAAAATGATATATATCCCACGGATCTATATCTCCATCTTGATCCATCTCCATGCAGCTTAGATATATATCCGTGGATTTTAAATCCCATGTACTAATGCCGTTGAAGAATCAACCAGGTAAACTCTATGAGACTGCTCTCTTTCGGGCAAAATGTGCGAATTCAAAGCAACATCATGAAATCAAATATAAGTGATTCCATACAAGATTGAGAAGCCAGGCGCAGATTTACAAGAATTTAAGCTTGCAATTTCATTCGACAGCTTGCACTGAAAAGTTGTTATGTGTTTGCAGACATAAAGAACAAACTCAATTAAACAGGTTACAGACACATTGTGGCCTCCAGATTTAATAATCGAACATCACTATAAAACGACATAAAAATTTTAATTCACAAATTATATTAAATAGTTTCCTCGGACTATATACCTCACATAAAATACACAAATAACATGCATCAGATTATTTTCATTGCAATCTAGTATATGAGATATCACGGAAGCCATTACAAACAACTTGGTGGCTGTAGCCTGATCTAGGTGCCACATGTAGTCTACCAATAATCAATTTCCAGTTGGCTAGTCCTCGTCTTCTGCTAAATGGGCACCCCTTTGCTTGGCCCTATACACATGCAGCACATGTTATGTAACAAAACTAAGTGTATAAAAAGGGCCCAATTGAAGCAATTGCAACAAAGTTAAAAGCGCTCTTACCTGCGGGAAGCAGGAGCTGCACGAACTCCACTTCTAGAAGTTGCTGACTTGCCCAAAACATGAGACACTGATTCTGTTGGAACAGAAACAACACAGGTACAAATAATATCAAGAAAAGGATAAAAGTTACTCTATCTAAAATTTATTTCCAAACAAATTCAGTCCCGGCCTAGAGAGTCTAATCCGTAGACTCCAGTTTATCACATCATGCATCCCAGCTTGTATTGGTAGACATGCAGCAGATTCTAAAGTTTAAAAAAGTAAATTCAGTATGGAACAATAATCATGATGCAGGAAATTTATGGCATTCTCAACAAAAAAGGCCTAGCCCAAACTTCTAATGTTGAATAAGATCAGATAGATTCCTGCTGCACTATCACGCACCACCTAACATGCATCGCCCCCTCCACTAAGGTGCAACAAAAACAAAAAAATAAAGACAATCAAAAAGCAATCAAGAAAATATCATGTCACCTCAAAACATGCAAAAGAAAAAGCTTTCACCAAAAGCAAAGGATGTGAGAACAAATAAAATATATTAGTAGTCTATGAAATGGGCAATGGCCTGTTTCAATAATACATGCTATAGTAAGGTGAAACACAAAAATACGGTTGCATCCAACAACAATGGCAAGTTTCTGGTTGAGAAGGATGGTAATCGGGGTGGTGAGGTTGGTGCTAAGGTTAGTGATGCAGAAAAGCACTCTTGGATGAGGTTGGTAGTAAGGTTAGTGTTGCAAAGAAGCATTCTTGGGTGCAGTGTAAGGCAGCACTTCAGCATTAAGATCCCAACTAGAAGAAAAAAGGAATGGGGGTTGTTTCACTTGGTCCAATTTCAGACAAGTGAATGATAGAGTTCAAGCGAGGCTGGATCAACTATGGCCCTCAAGATGACATCTACTTTTCAGGGCGACAATGCCCTATTGATGTTTTGGTTGATGTTACCAGATTGGACCACCTAACTAGTCAAATTGTTAGCTCAATGGGACATGTAGATTCAACACCTTCTTCCTTGTTTAGCTTAATGTATTGCACTTGGATTCGCCTGATTTCAGTGCTATTTTCCATCATGTGTGGAATCTCATCCCTTGTCCTATTCAGGATAGAGGTTGGCTTCCTAGGTGGGAGGCTGCCATTTGTCGGACAGTAAATTCATGTGAGAGTGGGGGAGAATGATGACTTGTAGGAATCAACAGGAGTTGTGAGAGGCTAGGTACATGCCTTTATTTCGATTTAAGTGTTACTGGTCATTTTTTTTATTGATAGTTGACTCCTAAAGTCATATAGGAATCCACCATGTGTTTACCAAGCACCAAACCAAAGTGTAGGAAAATAGTATTTTGTGACAATGTACTATTTCTAGTTACATTGGAACCTTCTAGTTTCAAGTGATAAAACTTTGGCAACGTTGCCAAGGAGTGAGCCAGGCTTCTTGGTATTTGTAGCATCAAGCTACTACGACATTGGAGAGTGTTTAATATTCTGGATTCTGTACTCAATTGGATTCATGATCCAATTTGTTTGATGGTTATTATTGCTTATGGACCAAGCATATTGTATTATTGAGGGATCATATTACTTGGATTGATGGCACTACCAACATAGATCCATCATAAACTTGGATTATCAAGCACCAAGAGGGATCCAATTTTTTGTGTTAACTTTTCATATGCTTAGCTAAG
>LPNX011058964.1:543188-646458 GCA_001517045.1 Pseudotsuga menziesii | reverse complement strand
GTCATGGTGTCTCTGACCCTGGGAGCTTCAGATTCATGTTTATTGGAGTGAATCTTGAATTGTCATCACTTGTTCTTCAGAACAAGTCTCATCCTTCTTATCTTGTAGGAGGTTGTACAGGACCTTTCCTACAATTCAAATGAACCAGTTGCATGGTTAAAACTATTTCATAAAATATATGCATAACGACAAATTCTTATGCATCATGCAACTGTTTAGCCAATACAACATTCATCCATATCTCACGAAAACTTTTCTAGATGCCTTCCATCTCTATCAGGACAACATTGAGATTGTGCACTAATCCAATATGTCAGCAAAGAGATTTCATTCTAGATAACTAGCAATGGAGAGTTGTATAGCACCATGAGCTACTTACCCATCACATGCGTATTAGTAGTATACAGTCGTTAATGCAAACAATCTATCATGCATAACACATCAACTGAATATAGTCAAATGCATAACAAAACAATATCATTAAATGACAATTGAATACTTATCTTTTGTTTGTTTCGTGGGTAGATTCCTTCTTGATCAGTCTGCTTCATCATCCTCTTCATTCATGAAATCATCATTTCTTATCCAAATGATAAGATGGATAAGAGGTTCTTTAAGAATTGAGTTCTTCATATTCATCGCTTGAGGGATCTTCTTTGAATGGTGACAGCTTGATCTTCAATTGCTTCCATCTTTCTTCTTCTCTTCTTATGAGACGAGCTTCTTCTTCTTCCCAGAGTCTGTTGAAAGTAATTACTTTCTTCTGGCACACATTCCTTGAATGAATGAATTCTATGATCCTGGGAAACCATTCAAGGTGGCTATCACCACTTCTGCATTTTCCGCTTCTTCTACTACCGCTTCAAGATGTTCTACATTCTGGATCTTCGCATTCTTCAACTGTTTTCTCAAAACCATCTTCTGATTTATGTTCTTATCTTCAAATAGCTTGATCAAGGAATCAAACATCTTTGGTGTCTTTAGGGAAGACACTTGTGGTACAGTTTGATCCGTGATTTAATCAACAATGATCTTCTTGGCCTTGATCAAGTTCTTCTTGTGTAAGGCTTTGAGCCTCATCTCCTTCTGGCACTGGAACCTCTCTACTCATGAAGGTGTCCAATTCATTTTCTTCAAAGAGATCAAATACTTCCATGCTTGGAAGCTGTAAACTTCACCAAGCTTATCATCAAGTTGATGTGATAGATCACTTTGAAATGAGAACCTCAATTGCAAATAGCAAAAGATTAGATCTTACTGATTTGAGGTGTCTGTCTTGCTTCCGGAGCTGGCTGATCTAGGGTTTGTCAAAGAAACCCTAATTTTCAAAACTTGGAATATTTCAGATCTGATTGGATAGAAAGATAGATCTCTTCAAATGGAGCTGTCCAATGTACTCCTTTTCTGAAAACAGTGGAGGGAAGCTCCCAGAACAGGAAGCCCTATTTTTCCAATTTCTTCTGCAAAAATGCCTGTCACTGTTTCTGTGATATCTCCGAAATTACTGCTCCTCTGTGTCTGAAATTTCGCACTGAGGTAACTTCGCATGTCCCTGATCCAAAACCACAGGTTTCACCAATTGGGATTTATGATCCTTTTCCCAAGGTGACCTGTTACAGGACTGTTCAGAACAATTAAGTTGTACGGCATGCCACGTGTCACTGGTTCATCTTCAGGTTCTGAAATTTGGACCAAAGAAAATACAGGCCGTGCTCTTTCTGGAACATCTTCAGGAATTCCATTTGGACCTTTGTATCGCACACTACAGCAATTCTCCCCAGGTGTCCTATTTAGGGATGAATTCTGGAAGAGGCTGGAACCCTAACTTGGAGGGATCATATCTCCCAGAATATAGCGAATCTGAGGCTAAATTTCGGACACAGTGTAAATCAGGATTTTATCTTCGGCCTCTGCAATTTTCAACTCCTGATCCTTCGCCAATCTCAGGATATAGCGAATGTACCAAAACTTAGCAGTTTTAGTATTTAGGGTTTTTCTAGCTCAGGGTCAAACTAGGGTTTGACTTTCCCGGAGTTTCACCCAATCAAATTTCTTGATCCAGGTCTCTAAACTTCGATTTTGATGAGGAGAACAATCCTATGCCAGGCTCACTCAAAAATTCCTCTTCTGTAGAAAGCCCTAATTTTTCGCACCAAAACTGAAAATGCTCGGAATCGAATTCCGCTTCAACAGAAAGATGCGCCCTTCAATGGAGAGTCAATCTAGCCTTCTTTTGCTGATCGATTGTGGATAGAGACCCAAAAATTTAGAAGCCCTATCTTCTGTAGCTGCACAATGCCTTCTTTCAGGGTGGCTCTGATACCATGTTAACTTTTCATATGATTAGCTAAGACATCAGTATTTCATTTCATTTTCATAACAAAAGCATATAAACAGGATCACTAAAAGATAGACAAGCACAACCATACAAAAAGAACACAAAGATTTATCCTGGGAAAACCCAGCAAAAGCTTCCTCAATATAGATGCCCCAAAAAGATAAAAGATAAAACCAGCAAGGAGATCAAAGCCTAATCCTCCTCCTTCTCCAGCTACTTCTCTTCTCCACTAATGCGCTACACAAGTGAGAGTGTGTGCTCAAATGAGGAGAGCTACACCTCTATTTATATTCATCCGTTCATTTCAATTAACTCATCCGACATGTAGGCTCGAGTTAATCATGTAGGTTCGAGTTACACATGTAGGCTCAAGTAACCACACTGGGGTGCTAATGACCCACCTTTACAATTAGAGGGGACAACCTCATGACTCTTATTAGTTCTTCCTATTAGAAGCATCGGGGTACAAGATAATACAAGTGGTTCTCCCAATAGGACCATCGAAGACCACAAAAGATACATATAGAATATTCTTCGAAGTTACAATATTTCAACATTTTAATGTGTAATTTATTTTTTATCTTAAACATTTTACACATCCAAAAAATAATAATTATGAGCGGACACGAATTTTTTAATTACTTTTCATTTGGTTTTAATTTTTTTATTTTATGAGCTGACGTGAATTTTTTTATTACTTTTTTTTTTGGTAATGTAACTTTATGTTACATTATGTTACGTTACCTTACCTTGTTAAAGTTTTGGTTAGATAATAGATTAGGGTTTGATGTAAGCAAATTGAACTTTTATACTTTGATGCATAAAACAAAACTAGATCCAGAACAAAACTGCTGTAATACATTTCAAAACACAATTTTTCATCTCTTTCAACTGTGTTAGAGTTGGTCCTTGAGATGATTTATCAATTACCATGAAAAGTAACAATATTATAACTAATGAAAAGATCAGTAGCAATGTACAGGAAATAAAGCAGAATTAGCAGTACCAATTAACAAAGAATAATGCTAGTCTAGAACAGTTTGAATCATACTTATACTTAGATATATTTAGGTTTAGAACTTGTCACTGAAAGGACAACTTACTAGAGAAACAGTTAACATACCTTGAGAGAGAGAAGGTTAGATTTAAGGCTATGAACTTACAGTAGTAAACAAGATATCTCGGTTACCAAGACTGAAGACCCCTGTAGGATAACAAATGTAAAACTCATCCACAAAGATGATCACAATACAGGTCTTACAACAAAAGGAGAGTACAGCCAACAAAAAGAAGGTCAAACAGTCCACAACTCAGCTAGAAGGAACCACCACAATCCAAGGTCAGCCCTAGAAGGCTACCCAGTGCTGAGTAGTCACGGCCTGCTAAGAGGAGGCCAACACAGTCACGCCCAACCCACAAGGGCTCAAAAACAGTCATGGCCTGATAGGAAGAGGCCAACACAGTCACGCCCAGCCTAAGGAGGGTAAACAACAATCACGACCTTCTAGAGAAGGTTAAACACAGTGACGACCAACTAGGAGGAGACAAGAACAGTCACGTCTAGCCCACAAGGGACTCCAAATCAGTCATGGCTTGCAGAGAGAAGGAAATCACATTCAATACCAACCAAAGAGGTCACAAACAGCTCACGTCTAAGTCACAGATTAGTCCAGTACAGACACGACCTGCTTAGAGGACTATTACAGTCACAACCTGTCTACAGGGTTTCCAACATAGTCATGGCCAGCCCTAAAGGGCTCCAAAACAATCACGGTCTACTAAGAGGAGACCAATACTGTCATGCCCAGCCCACAAGGGTTTCAAACCAATCACGGCCAGCCAGGGGGACACTACACAGTTCACGGGTCAGCTGTATGAGATCATGGCTCGACGGGTCAGCTGCAAGAAGTCACGGCCCAATATAGTCCATGTTTTACCAAAGAAGAAAACAACCCTTAAACTCATATCTAATAACCCAAGGAAGAAGCAACAAAACCCTAGCAACATATTCCTTGATGCCAAACATAAAGATCAGAGCTAAGGTTTGGCTTCTTGGATAATGTACAATGAAGGATAAGACTTGCTTTTATAACTTGAAAAGATATCTAGAAAGATCCACCTTCAACCCTAGCTTTTAGGGTGGTTATAAAAGATAAAAATCAAGTTGACTTAGTATTGTACTAAAGGTCCAATGGTCTTACAAAATAAAAACCATAAAGTTAAGTTGACTTAGGATAGGGTATCAATAGTCCAAAAATAAAAACCATAAAGTACCAATGGTCCAAAAAATAATAACCATAAAATAAAAGTCATCTTACCAAAGGTACACACAATAGAGGCGTTAGGACCAAGTAAAAAGATAAAGGACCATAAGTCATCAAAAAGGGTCATAATAAGAAGGTAAGACAACTCTCATACCCACAAGACCAAGGTGTACCATAAAGGTGGACAAACAACACATTTTACCCATAGGACCAACAAAACCAAGGACTTTAATCTTTTCTCTCTCAAGGTATATTGTCACATGTGTTTCATGCATCTTTATCATCTCTGTACAAGGAGAAAATCCGAACTGGATGATGTGATCCTCTGGTCCTCATTTACTGCTCCTAGGGGTTAGGTGCTACTAGCATCATCAAGGGGTGGCCAGTCCCTTGAGAAACAACCTAGCAATAACCGATTAGGAGAGAGGACATCATACATCATCATCTTGGTCAACTTGACCAAGATCCACCTGGTTAACTGACCAGGAATGTACCTATAGGAACCAGTGTTGCAAACATCGGCGCGGCGAAAAAATCGGCAGGGTCCAGGAAACATCGTTTCGGGATATCTCGACAACACATTGGCAAACATCGGCAATAAATCGGCAAACTTAAAAAAATACAAAAATATTCAATTTCAGCTTTAGAAAAAATAGGGAATATCTCGGAATAAATCGGGAAAAAATCGGCAATATATCGGGAAAAGATCGCCTCGAAAAAATCGACAAAATCTCGGGATAAATCGGGCAAAAATCGGCAAAAAATCAGCCCTCGGGATAAATCGGGAAAAAATCGGGAAAAAATCGGCAATATATAAGGAAAAGATCGCCTCGAAAAAATCGACAATATCTCGGGATAAATCGGGCAAAAATCGGCCCGATTTTTTCGGCGATTTTTTGACATCGGCGATTTCTCGTACGATGTTGGTAACACTGATAGGAACTACTTGGTCCCAGACCATGAATCTGCTTGTCCAAGACCAAGAAGTCTTTGCCTCAACCTGCATGATCTACTTGGACCAATGTTACAAACATCGTCAATATATCGACAACATCATGAAATATCGCGATGTTAACTCATTGGCGATATTTTTTCTCGATTTTTTTTAATATATCACCTATTTTTTGCCGATTTTTTCGAATATATCGTCGATTTTATGGCGATATTTGTCGATTTTTTGTATTTTTTTATTTTGTCGATATATTGTCGATGTTTGCCGACATTTTCGCAAATAAATCCGATAATTTCTTTTTAGACCCTCGGCAATATATTCGCCGACACGATATTTGTAACATTAACTTGGACATCGTGTCCAAGTAACTGTCTGGTCCTAGACCAGAATACCCTAGAGACATATAGGGCTCTAACCATAGGATAGGGACTTTGCCATGGCATCAACTTGCTTGGTCCCAGACCAAGAACCCCAGGAAACCACTAGGGGGCCTAGGGTACCTTCTAAGGTCTTACTATGCGCTAGTTAACTGACTAGGGTACCATCTTCCTTGAGAATGGGTCTCCCGGATGCAAACATCTTGGTAACTGACCAAGTGCCTCCATTCTTAAAGAATGGCTCTCGATGCTTCTCTGAAATCAACATACCTTACCTGACAACATTTCCCCTATATTGGGCTATAGAGAACCTCACTACTCTCGTTGCAATCAATAAAGGAAAGATGGGCTAAAGATCATTGGAGGTTTCCTCTATTAAACTTTGATGTTATATATGGGTATCCTAATCGACTTCTTAGTGATGAAAGAAAGTGGCGGAATTACTTCCATACTTATGAGGTTATCCCTGTCATTTCAAAGGGAAGAAAGCCTATTCCTTGTGTCAAGAATAAAGGACCTATAACTTATTCCAATTTTTTTTCCTGCCCACAGGCCTTATAGTTTTACTTTACTTTCCTTGTCCTTCTGCCTTATAGCTTTCTCCACCCCTAAATTATTCCTGTCTTTCCTACCCGCTACCCTGCCTTGCTCTTACTTTGCCTTCGCCCTTTTACATAATATAAAAAGTTTGTAGGGTGAGTTGGTTAACCAATGTCTTAGAGGATTTGATAGGTTTGTTGATCGTCTTGATGCAAGAGATGAAGATGTGTTGATGAAGTTGTTTATAATTCCTTGGCTCATGATGCCATGGTGTGGTTCATTTATGAGTTATCTCCAGGTTATATTACATCTTTGTTAGTGTTGCAAGTAGATAAGATAGAGTAGGTAAATGGGACTATGCAGTACCATGAGAACAATACAAAGTGGGAGCGTAAAAGTAGCTCCTATAAAAATTGAAAAGCATAACTCAAATCAAACCCTAGTTCTATAAATGGAGAGTCAGGCTCGGAGAAGAATATATACAAGGAAAGATACGAAGAGAACTGATGGAAGGAGAGTGGATCCAAGAACTGTGTCGCAAAAATGGTGATGGTGATGATGAAACTGTCATGCGCCACTGAAAGCACTAGAAGCATTGGGAGTCGAAGATTGTGTAACTTTTGTTAGTTTTGTACCTAGGGAAGTGTTCCCCCAAGTGACTTTAGCCTTAGTCACTTAGAGAGGGGAAATAAAGTGACTCTTGCATTAAATGACTTAAAAGTTAAGTGACATTTAATTTGACTTTAGAGTATAAAGTCAGTTTTTGATAAATTTAAGTGAGTGAGTGAAATTAATATTTTAGAAATAAAATATGAGCAATTAATTTCAACCGTAGATCTAATACATTCTAGGCCTTTGGATTAGATGTCTCTTCACCTACCTAGGGTTATGAGCAAAAAGCAAGAAAAAGGCAAAAGCATTCATTCTTGTAAGAAAAAGAAGAGAAGAGAGCTGAAGGAGAGAGTAGGCACACATATCAAGGCAGCTTGCTGAAGAGAATTATAGTGAGCACGGATATCGAGGAGAGGTACAGATTTGGCACATTTACCAAGGAAGTCGTACAGTACAGTTTGTTGGCACGAATATCGAGGAAGTTGCTGGGCACATTTATCGAGGAGGACAGCATTTATTTCTGTGTACCTGGCACAAATTTCGAGGCCATACAACACAAAAATCGAGGTCCATACAGTCTGTACAGATTATACCTGTCTGCACGAATTTTGAGGTGATTTTTTCAGGCACATTTCTTGAGGCAAAGTTCTGTTTTTTTGTGGCACAGAAAACAAGGCCGTACAGCAGCATTAAATGCTAACCGTACAATACGAATTCTGAGAAGTTGGCACAGTTTTCGAGGGCAGTTTATTGCTGATATTTCTGGCACGTTTTTCAAAAAGGTTTTGCACAGAAATCAAGGCAGCAATAGTACGAAAACCGAGATAGACTGTTGGGTCATTTTCTGGGTTGAGATAAGTAGATTTTTTATTGTAAATGAATGTCTGATTTTTATCCTGAAGAAATAATATACTCTCTCTCTCTCTCTAACCGATTTTCCCCTTGTGGGTTTTTCCAGGGCCATTAGCCAAAAATTACCGTGTTCTGTGCGTTGAATGGCGTGTTGATTATTTATTTTCTGTCAGTGAAAAAGTGAAGTTACTGCAGTGTTTTAAGTCTGAAAATTTAATGTTTATTTCCAGCATTTTATTTTTCTGAGAATGAAATAAACTGAGACAATTTTTACTTATAAACTGAAGGCTGAAAACTAGTGAAAAATCTACAACTTCATAAGATATTCTTCTTGTAGACTTCATGTATTATTATTGTACTTCCTTCGGAGGATATTATTATTGTAATTGATCATGTAAAGAACCTTGAAAGAATCAGTGGAAGGCCCTCTTGCAAGGTCGGCCTAAAAGAGTCCAGAAGCGATCTTTAATAATGTTTATTTAATATCCACTTAGAGAAGTCAGCCCAGTAAAGTTGACAAGTTGCCCCCATAAGGAAAAGTCACTTGGAAAACAAGTATAAATAGAGAGGGCACACCTCTCATTTGGACACATGAAGCACTCAAGCATATTCGCTAGAGAGAAGAAGAACAAGTTCACTAGAGAAGGACGACTAGTTGTAATGTGAAGACATATTATTCTTGGGGTTTCTATCTTGTTCTCGAGATCTTTGTGTGAAAGAGCCTTTAGCTATAGGATTGTACTAGAAGAAATTGTACTTACTGACGAATCTATACGGAAGAAGTTTGTTGGGTTTTCTTCCCTTGTAGGATTTCCCAGAGGAGAAATCTATGTGTACTCTTGTTTTAATGTGCTTGTCTTTCTTTTAGTGATCCTATTGCATATGGTTATTGTGATAAAATGCAAATTGTTTGAAGATCTAATATAACCATCATTGAAGTATAAAATTCTAACATGGTATCAAAGTCGTACTGAAAGAATTCATTGCACAACCGTAACAGCTACAATTGCCAGAGATTAGGTCTCCATGCTACTAGCCTTTCCATCCACAAATCAAGCTCGACCTTTGCTTCATTGAACTCTCCTTAGGAGGGAGCATCTTTCTGTGGAGGAAAATTCTAGTTTTGTGGAGTCGCAGTTTTGACCTAAAAACTGCCAAGGTCAAGAACTAGGGCTCCATGTTTTAAGACTTTCTGTCCACCAATAGGGTTCAACCCACATTCTCAACTCGCCCTAGGAGGGCACATTTTCCTGTGGAGGCAAATGCAAAATCCGAGGATTTTGAATTTTGGCCCTATCACTATTGCTTGAGAAAATCTAGGGCATCAACTTTTTGGCAATTTTGTCCACAGTTTCAGAAGAAGAATACCATTGTTCAACTCGCCTTAGGGAGGTGCACCTCTTCCTTGGAGCAAAATTACAAGATTCATAAATTCTTAAATTAGGGTTTCTTTGACAAACCCTAAAATCAACCAAAAGCAGATTCCAGACGGCATTGGAGCGAGCACTTGGTTGGAACCTATGATGTTGGAAGCAAGGAGCAAGAGCGAGGAGTGGGAGAGGAGCAAAATGCGAAATTTTCAAAAGCTCCCGTTTTGGGAGCGTTTCGAGAGCGTTTTTTGTATAGTATATATTTTATTATATTTTGATGGATTTATATCTAAAAAACATGTAGAATGTTGAATTAGCTATCGAATACATGGATTAAACCATATAACATCAATCATCTAGTAATTTTAACTTATAACATTATCATCAAATGATCAACCATAAAAACTTTTATAAGAGCTTGGCAAAGAAAGGAGGTACCATAACATTGACATCAAATTATTAACCTAGTATGGGACCTTTTAGTATAAAAAAGGAAGGGAGCACGTTGGGAGTGCCTTGGGAGCATGCTCCCAAAACTAGGAGTGTTTTGGGAGTGCCTTGGAAGCGTGGTCCCAAAACTGGGAGCGTTTTGGGAGCGAGCTTTCAAAGGAAGCAAGCTTCGGGAGCGTGAGCGAGGGGGTCGGGGGCGCTCCCACGCAACATAGGTTGGAACATTCTTATTGGTAAGCATATTATCATTATTTCCATTTGAGGTTCTCATTTTATCAAGATGACAAACAATACCAAGCTTGAAGGAGTTGAGAAATTTTGGGCATGGAAATATAGAATACTTCTCATATTAAAAGAGCACGACTTGGAAAACTATGTCAAGGAAAAAATTGCAGAGATGAAGACAAGGCTAGACACATCTTCTAGAGGGTAATTCCATCGTCTTTTTAGGGACCTTCTTCTTAGGGAGTTTCAGACTTTGACTAGTTTCCTTAGATATCCTGATCAAAGATGTATGGTCTTATACTTACAGAACGCCCTCCGACTTCGATCCCTCATCCTCCAACGACATTTGCAATCGGGTCCTGCCTTCACCTACTAGATCACTTCTTTTTGGTGCTCCCTTCCTCTAGGGACACCAAGAAACCAACATAGGATGACACTGTTGCTTCTGATTGCAAATCCTATGGAGGCAAATTCTAGATCCGAGGAATTTCAAGTTTGGCCCTATCACTACCCCTTAGGAAAATATAAAGGCATCAACTTTTTGGCAATTATGTCCACAATTTTAGAAGAAGAATACCATTGCTCAACTCGCCTTGGGGTGGTGCACCTCTTCCTTGGATCAGAATTATAAGATTCATAAATTGAAAAATTAGGGTTTCTCTAACAAACCCTAAAATCAACCAGAAGTAATTTCATAAGGCATTGGAGCAAGCACTTGGTTGGAACATTCTTATTGATAAGCACTATTATCTTTATTTCCATTTGAGGTTCTCATTTTATCAAGATGACAAACAATACCAAGCTTGATGACAAGCTTGAAGGAGTTGAGAATTTCTGGGCATGAAGTATAGAGTACTTCTCTTATTAAAAGAGCATGACTTGGAAAACTAAGTAAAGGAAAAAGTTGCAAAGCCAGAGGGAGATGAAGACAAGGCTAGACACATCTTCTAGAGGGAAATTCCATCGTCTTTTTAGGGACCTTCTACTTATACTTACAAGATACCCTCTAGCTCCGCTCCCTCATCCTCCAACGACATTTGCAATCGGGTCCTGCCTACACCCAATAGATAACTTCTTTCTAGTGCTCCCTTCCTCTAAGGGCACCATGAGACCAACAAAGGACGACACTACTGCTTCTAACTGCAAATCAGTTAGGACACGAAGGACCACCTTCACTTTAGCCCGACACCAATGACGTAGCTAATCTCAACCCCATCCCAGCAATCAAACGACATCATCCAAATCACAGTAGTCAACTCCCCACTCCATGCGACAGCACACTACCCATTTTAGATCCTCTTATAGATCTTCCTTCAAGTAGAGTACTATTTTGAGATTCCTTCATTCGGCTTTGGATGTTAGGAGAGATGTTTCCAATGCTTCCAATGCACCATGACATGTTCACCATTTTGTATCACAAATCTCAGATCCACTCCCCTTGTACATCTTTCTTTTATATCAGCTATCTTTGTACATCTCTCTTATGGATCAGCGTTCCATATTTGGAGTTAACTCTTTTGTATTTTTAAGTTAAAGCCTTACCTCTTGCCTTTTTATAGGAGTCACTCTGACGCTCCCACTTTGTATTGACATCATGGTACCACATAGTCCCATTGACCTACTTTTGTGCTCATTTGTTGGACATTAACAAAATCAACTTATCTATCTTATCTTATATACACTTTCCCTTGCTCTTGATTGTTTATGGATAGCCCAAGAGTGGGTCCTTTGCGTGTTGATCATCTTGGAATTTATGTAGAATTGTTGATTAGATAGAGGCATACAGCTTGAGGAACACCCCCCTAAGGCTCAAAAAGAACTAATCCAAATGGAGAGGCTTTCTGACCATGACAAGGGTTGGTTTACCTATAGTTATTAGGAAAATATGCCCATTCAAATTGACATGATAACAAGACCACAACCCCTTCACATCTTATGGAGCACTCTCCTAGCTAGCTGAAAACACTTTCAGAGTTGTGAAATTTTCAATATTCTCTGAAAATACTCAACCCCAACTTGGTCTCAAGTCTCTCTAAATCACATGCAAGATACTAAACCCGATTGTCAATCCCAAGGAATGTTTATTATCTCTAACAATTATTTATATAACATGAAACACATGAGATATATTTACTTCTTTTCAGTCAATGTAACCCTGGAAAAACCAATAGCAATCACACACATAAAATGGACAAAAATTTTCAGTCAATGTTACCCTGGAAAAACCCTTGCGAGAAAACCAGTGAGAGAGTTGAATAGCTTTTATTATCTTCAAGCAGTTACAATAGGTTCAATAGGTCAATCCAACACAAAACTTATCTCTAAGCCAAAAGGCTCTGATGCTCAAGTCTAATCTATGATGGATAGCTGGGTAATGCACCCCCTTTGACTAAATGTCCCCCTCTATAATTGTGCCTCTCTCTGAATCTGTTGTATGACTTGGGCCTCATGCCCCTCTGCCTCTGGATCACTCTCTTGATGATAACCCTCTCTCTCAGACTGATGAACTCAATCACTGAGCTCGCCCCTCTCCAGAAAGTGCACCTCCCTACTCAAAAATGTGTCCCCTCTCTGTCTGATCAATCTTTGATCTCTTTGTTGATGAATCCAATCTATCTCAAAAGCAGTATCAACCTCCAATGGATTCTCCCTCAGCCTCAAATGAAGTGTGCTTAATCCCTCTTAGATCTGCTTCTTTCTCTGCCAAACAATACACCCTCTCCTCTCAAGAATGCCCTTCTTCTCATGCAAGCATTCGCCCTCCTCTTGCAAACACTCGCCCTCCTGTCAACTGAATTAATAAATGCTATGTAGTTGAATTCAAGCTCCCTTAGAAGTAGTCTCTACCTCTAATGTATCTGTTATCACCAACCTTGTAGTTGCCTGTGTGAGGTGGATCCAGGATGGATGGTAGAGGGGCAAGCAACTAAGGGGTGGAACCACGACTGCCTAGACTCCCAAATGGATGGTTGTAACACCAATCAAGGCAGTTCACTTTATGTTATCCTAGTCCAAGACAATAATGGAGGAGACCCGGATCTGCTCCCGACAGGAGAGATCAGACCTAGACACCAGAACAGATCAAATGAGGCTTTAAGGTATGTAAGGTGCAAGGTAAATGGAAACCCTAGCTCTAGGGTTTAGGTACTAGCAACTAATGGAGATGACCATTGTCTTGGGAAACGTAACTGTGACAGGTAAGCAAGGACAAAGTTGGGACTGTCTAGTACCAAGGAGACAAACTCAGTGAAAGATAGGTAACTTGATTTGTAAAAGAATGTTGGCAAAGGGAATGGGAGTGAGGTCAAGTTAGGGCTAGCGCTAGCTAGGAGATCAGTGCCTTATGTGCATTGGGCAATGGAGTCAACATCAACCCAACATTTCAGTGAACCCACCTGGGATATACCCGGATCTATGGACCCAAAAAAAGGATTTGGCTCAGATAACTCAGGTTACAGGAAATCCAGCAGGAGGAGGGCTAGCGCTAGGGTTTGGAGAAGCAGATATGCAAATCTGTAGCCACCAAGAGACTATCAGCTCAGCGTTGAAGGAGAAATGAGGTCAGGGTAGCCTGATTTACAAACCCAAATCAGAAAAATCAAATCTAGAAAAGTCAAAATCTGATGAGGGCGCTAAGGGGGTTGAAAACCAATTTTTTAGATCTAGGGCAACCCGGAAGGAACTAGCTCAGCATTGGAGGTGTTCTGGAGTGCTTAAGCCTTGATCTATCAACCTATCTTGTCAGATTTCAAAAAAAGTCAAATCCGGAAAAGTCCAGTTTTTAGTGAGGGCGCTAGGGCTGTTTCAGTCAAAAACTTAGATCTAGGTCAAACTGCCAAGAATTTGGACAGCGTTGGGGTTGATTTGGACTATGTGGGACCCGATCTATCCATCTGTGGAGTCAAAATTCAGAAAAATTCAAAACCATAGCAGGTCAAATTTTCAATGGGGGGTTTTGCAGTTTTCTGGCTAAAAATCAGATCTAGGTCAAGCCAGCAGGAGTTTGACCAGCGTTGCAGCAGATTTAGTGAAGGGGAGGCCAGATCTATGAAACCCAGAAATGGTTTGGCCAAAGATCGAACTATTCCCAGATTTAGTGCTTTTTAGGGTTTTTAGTATTTAGGAGTTTTCAGAAAATTTGAAGTAAAGCAAGGTACAATGGAATAAGATCTGAAGAGAAGAGACTCACCTGTTAGATCTTATCTGGAAATGCTTGTAGAAGTCTTTAACAGTGATTATCTTTGCTATCTCGATCAATTCTGGAAGATCCCAATGATTTCTATGAATGATGCAAGCCACAAGCCACCAATGCGCCCCCTATCCCGCATGAGCAGACGTCAACAATATCAGATTTGCCAATACGAGATAAAGAAACCAAATGCTACAAGAAATTAAAACGGAGTAATCATAGATCACAATGAAACCAATGAAAACCCCTTGATCCAAGATGAAGAAAACCAAGCGAGTTGAGGTCCCCCTGCAAAAATGTTCCAGCCAAAACGCCCTCCTGTAGGAAAAACAATGATAGCAAAAATAAAATATAGATCTCACAAGAATTTTCCACAATGCTAGGAAGCTGAAGATTTTCCAATCACCATTTGAGAACATCAGATGCAAAACAGATCCAAAAAATATCCACAAAAAAGTCTTTCTATTATTCAGATCCAAGAGCCAAAGACCCCTTACAAATGAGAAGCTCTCTTCTTTAAATAGAAATGAGAGAACCACAATCATAACCGAATCCTAACCACTTTCAAAACGAGTGGCTCAGATTAAAAGATGAAATGTTCTAATCAATGGTTGAGATGAGCTCAACATACAACACATGGATCAATATAACCATAATTTACCAAAGTGGACTAAACCACCCATAAAAAGGTAACCCACTCAACAAGAAATAAATGAAAGCACATGGTGGGTCCAAGGAGTGTTTGATTAACTCCCTCTGGGTGTCCCCATAGCACAATAAAATAATATAATAATTTAATTCTTTGACTTTATGCCTTCTTGAGGAAATCGTGAGCCTTACAAAAGCTCCAGAAAACAGTGTTACACAGGGACACGTCCCGGAGGGTCGGGGATGCGTTTCGGCGTTTCGGGCGTCCCGGGGACTCCGAAACTCCACCCGAAACGTTTCGGGACGTCCCCATTTTGGCGAGACGTGGGGGGACGCAGGCCGAAACGTTTCGGTGGGTGGCGAAACTTGGGGGGACTTCCTGGCATCCCCCCCCGAAACTCCGAAACTTCGCCAAGACTTCCTAAGGATATTTTTGATTTTTTTTAATTTTTTTTCTTAATTTAAAAAAAAAAAGTTAAAAAAATTTAAATAATTCATTAAAATTATAAATTTTATAAACTTATTATACTTATATTATATAACTGATATTATTAATATTTATATATTATTAATAAAGTTAAATTATTTATAAAGTTTTTAAACATTAAAAAAAATCAAAAACTAAAAATAAAAAAGTTAAAAAAATTTAAATAATTCATTATAGCTTGGACTCTATTTATAGACTATAGTTATTATTCATACCGATGACTAAGTCTTTGACTCTTTCCTATTTTTGAGCAATCTTAATTTACTATTTTAGTATTTAGTATTTCAATGTCTTTGACCTTTAGTGTTATTGTTTATTGTTCAATGTTTACTAGTTTAGTCATTTTAAATTTATTGCAATTTGCAATGTCTGTTTCAAATTAAAAATTAAAACTTTAATTATTTTGTTGATGTGCAGTATCATACTATCTAGATTCTAGTATCATTGATTCATTTTCAATCATTTAAAACTTTAAAACTTAAAAGTCAAATCTGAAGATTATCAAATATGATGTGCATGTTAGTCATAGGTTCATATTGATACATAATAGATTTATAAATTATTATTAATATAATGATAATCTTGATGAATCCTGTAATGTGTTTGAACTTTGAATTTTGCATTTACATTGCATGGTTGCAAATTCCATAATGATGAATGTTTGTTATTGTTGGGATTTATATTTTTCATATTTTTCATATTTTTAAAATTTGTATGACTATCGCGTCCCGCCATCCCCGCTGAATTTCTCTAAAATTTGGGGGTGGTCTCCACACGTCCCGAATGTGCGTCTCCCCGAACCCGCGTCCCGCCGTCCCGGAACCTTGGGGGAACATTGCCAAAAAATAATATAAAAAAGCCCAAAAATAGGTGTGGGCCCAATCAGGTACTGCAACTACTAGAGAAGGTGTGGAAGACATTACTCTCATCATTATGACTCATCCCATGCCATTTCTTTACCTCAGTAGCCCAAATCGATTTTTTCAATAGCCATTTAATCATTTTTAATCTGCCATGGGAAACGTGATCCTGCCAAAACAGCCTCCTAGGGTGCCTACGTTGTCAAACTGAACCCACTAGGCTCTCTGGGATGGGTGTACAATGGTACAAACAAGTGGCTGCACCCCCCTATGCCCATACAACGCCCTAGGAGATCCAACTAAAACATCTCCCTACTCAAACATATCAACCTGTGAAGAAAAATTGCATCATAGAGGCAGAATAAGCCTGATCATATCTACAAGTGCCCGGAACTGGAAATAAATTGTCTCATTAGACTCAGAGAGTCCAAATCCATCTAAGGTGTATACTCATACCCCTCATAGGTCTCTATCTGATCATCAATCATATCCAATAAACAATATAACTATCTGTAACTGATCGGACACCAATAATAACTCAGATTGTCATCCATCTGCTGCAAGTGCAATAGGCTAAGACATGCTCTACAACTCATTTCAGTAACAATTACAACAAGTAGCATTCATTTCACTGGCGGTACATCAACCAATACATATATAAGGATTTATTTATTATTACTCAGACTTAGACTTTCGAGACTATACTCACTTCATAGCTGTAATCATTTTGCTAGTGAAGAGTGAGGGATGAAATTTACAAGGCTTAAAGCAAAAGATGACTTCGTACTCAACATCATGACACTTTAGATATGGAAAGGGAATACTCACTATAACCAATGTCGAACAAACAACAACACAAGGAATGGCAGTGCCTCACAAATGGGTGAGTTGTTTAGAGAGTGCTTATTCAACTTAGGCATCATGACTACATCAAGCTTGATCCAAGTTCACTAGGATCATCATTTTATTCCATGGCCTTTTTGGCCTATATGACCCTTTGGGACTTCACCAGTGCTTTAAAGCACAGCTAATTGCAGCTTTCATCCGAGACATATTTATTTTTATAAGGTCAGCAATATTTGGATATAGCATATTTTTAACCATTGCTTTTTTGGACCTTTTCTTATACTCTTCAAGGAGTATTTTAGCATTTCATTGCTCTTGCCCTCTTTACATATGTTAAGAAACACAGTTTTATAATTTTCATTTTCCATGGGCACATATTCAATATTTTCAATACAGGTAATACATGAGCTTTCAGTTTTAGCCAACAACATCTCAAGTGACCAAGGGGAGTTCTGCACAATGCCAAACATCGAGACAACCGACCAAATTGATTTAGGCATACAATCCAACTTACCAAAGGCAAGTTTTGTCACCAACTCAGAGATGAGACACATTATAAACAGAGAGGCTTGTCCAACAAAAATTCTAGCGGGGAAAAAGGTCCTCCATGCCATAAGTCAAGAAGTCAGTCGGGTTGAAAACTAAACTGGAAGGTAATGGATGGGTGGAGACAATGAATGATGGAGCCAACGCTAACAAGCCAAAACAATAGTGGGAATGACTACCTCTATTCTCCCTAAGGAGGGTAAAACCAATGAGTATAGATCAGGAACTACCAAGTCTAAGTAGGGACATCAATACATAGTACAAAATACATTCAAGTCCATATAATTATGACTGCCAGATCATGATACCACAAGTTGATGCGTGTCACAAAAATCAGTATAAGAGCAATAATAACCATAACACAATATAAAAAGCTGAGTCATAATCATGCAATATAATCCATATGAGACACCATCTGTCCAATGAGAAAGAACTGATATACAACTAGGCATCAATGACTGCTCTGTAATGACATAAATCATAAATGGCTACATTGGTCCTCAAATCTGAGTGTCCTGAGACTTAGTCCTAACATGGGAGAGTACAATAGTCCACTAATATAATAATGATACATCAAAACTGCTCATCTCAGCATCTCATATGTAAGAGATCTGACTGAAAAATGTACTGTGTCTGAAAAATAGAATATGGTAGCATGGCTACTATATATGTGATAACAGTATCCTCCCTCTACCACAAATGAAGTGTGCTTGATCTCTGTTGAAATTTGTGCCCTCACTCCTCTAGAAACTGCGCCCTCTCTTCTCAAAAATGTGCCCTTCTTCTCATGCACTGATTTGCCTTCTCATGCAATTGAACTCACTGCTCACCTGTATCACACAAGCTCCTCTCTTTTTCCTTCAGTTCACCTTATCTAACCTTTTGCTGACTTTTAGGGTTCCAAAACCCTAACATACATGCACTGTGCACATGCACATGCATCATGCAAATCTAATGCATGACTCCGCATGTTTCCACCACTGGAACCATGACAACTGGTAGAGTGTTTCTCACACACTACATCAATGCCTATTCTGTCAACGTACCTTCATGCTAGGCGTGACCATATGAAGGACATCCCGAGATACAAATCTCAACAGTAGCAACTAAAAGCTAACACAAACCACACTAGAGCAAACCTAACCCTTCAACTACCCAATTGATCTAGGCCAACCCAAACTGTCACCCTTGTTTCATAAGTCCCTTTGGTCTAGACCAATAACATAAATAGTTAAAGATGGACAAGAAAACAACCATGTTGTTTTGTTTATTTGACATGGTTGTATGATATATAATATATATATATATGATAGGGAAATTCCAAAAATAAAAGCAGATGTAAAAAGTGAAGATAGTTAAGATCGTCACCACCAAAACACTTATATCATGATCACTTTGACAACAAAAGATAGCCCATCTAAGTCAAAAAACCAGTCATTCTAGATAGAAAATGTCATGTCCCCAATTTTAGCCTAAGGAAAATAGACCAAGGTCACCTAAGAAGAATTTAGAAAATTATTAATGGTGACAAATAAGGAGAAAATAATTATTGGCTAAGGAGAAGTAATAATTACCCAGTGCATGGTTTCTACTGTTCTATAGTATTTTTCTATGGTATGGGCAAAAAGTAGATAATAGAACATGGTTTTCATTGGCCCATGGTATTTACCCATGGTATTGGAGACTTTTCAAGGATAAACGGAGGCGGAGGCAAAGGGAAAAAGGCATGCTTGAATATTTGGAGATTTGTTCTTGAGACCGTCTAGGGGTTAGCCTAGAGTTTTCGTTTGGGGTTGGCAAACTACATCCATCCATTTTGGTCTAGTTTCGGTGGTGTGACGGACCCACCCTAGCTGGGCAAAGGGGGAGGATCCATTCAGGGTCTTCATTGGAGCTTCATCATCCGGGTTGGCATCACCTTTCAGGTTCTTGTTGAATGTATCTTGGTCGCTAATATCACGGCCATAGTTATTGTACTGTTTACTCTTTGTTAGTAATAATAAAGGTGCCAATATCATCTAGCCATTGTGGTGTGTTATGGAATGTGTCTAAAGTGTTTGATGAAATGTCTATGAGAATACATGTTGCTGGTAAAAGTTATAAATCAATGTAAAATTGATTAATGTTGACAAATTTATAGATTTCGTCACCCACCGGAATCAGGGATATTACAGTGGTATCAGAGCTGGTTTTCCTGCCAGCCTGAGGGAAAATCAATAAGAAGTGGCGACTTGCTTGCGCCAATCGCTTGTGAAGACCAAGATCTCTTGTAGAATTCGATTTGTTTTTTTTTATTTATTTATTTTGAGGTCCCATGGTTGTTGGTAGAATCCGAGTTATACAGGATCGTCCTCATCTTGCCGACACCAAATCAAATTGAAGCAAAATCGAATTTTCTACTCTGGCCGTCATTGTGATGAAGGGCGAAATCCATTTTTTTGACAGAGCCGTGAGCTTGAGGCTGTAAACTTGGTGTCTTCTTGAGGGACCAGTTCCTCATTTGTTTGCGTTATTCCCTTGAGGAGAGGATCAAGTTCCCTTTTCGGGATTGTGATTATAGATGGGCTGACTCCTCTTGCTTGTGACTCGTGGAGCACCAGGGTAATCGCAAGGACAGGATGCATATGAGAAAGGTCGTGTTCCTTGTGTGGAGGAGCCGATAGCTGGAGGAAGGGACGCTCTTTGGAGAGGATCGTGAGTCCTAGAGGTGGCCACGAGTGTGCAGAGAAACCAGAAAAGGAACCCGTGTAGCAGGGGGAGAGGTCTGTAACCCTAAGGGGAAACGGCAGCATCCTTGAGGAGAAGATTGAAACTGTCTAAAGGGTTGTGGTCTCGTGGGAAGGACTCTAGAGGGCAGCGAATCATTTGAGAAGAAGTTGAACCTTTGTTAAGAAGACCGTATCCCTTCTAGAGGTCGTAGCAGCTGCCGAAGGATATTTGGCATCATCCGGTATTATTTCAGTAGTATGAAGAGTGGGCACACTGAATTTATGAAGTGACGGCCAGCCTTGACCATCATCACCAAATAGTTTGTGGTTATCTTTCACTGGGAAAAGACCTCGTTCATAACCAAGTTTTCATTGTCTCTTAAACTCGTGAGCATAGGAAAGAGATTCTCTCTCACTAAAGTGTTGTTCATCTTAAAAGAGACATTCTACAGTTTGTTTTCCATCTGCAAGATAGTGGCATCTACAGGAAGAATAACATCACTATTTGCATTCTTTGGGGAAGCACTTGTATTGACTAGTGTCTCCATTTTACTTCTGCAATCAAGCTACAGATTGGAGTGGGAAAACTTTCGATTTGAATCTTAAAACACTTCAATTGCACATTACAGCAGTATTCACACCAAGTGTTTGACGAAAGTCATCAGTTAGAAGTCATTAACAATGTCAAAGAAGTTAGAGGCCACTCAACCTTCAGGAGTTGCAAAAGGGTTATAAGGTGTTAATCCTATTTCTTGCTCACAAATTCAGTACTCCAGATAGTGTGAGAAGCATAAATCTGTTGCTGCAGGAAGAAATCAAGCTACAAAACTAGTCAAACATGATGTCTGAGACAACCCTCTCTATTTAAGCCACAGGATAAAGAGGGTGTCGCTACAGTAGAAAGAAGAGGAGTCTGAATGTTGCTGGGGGTATCATATGTTGGGCATACAACGTGTGGGATAGTCTATTCATCGTTGACAAACTGAAGGAGTTCCCAGGCAGTCAAATCAAAGGTCACCTTACAGTGCAATATTTTCAAGCTCGGCTGTTGTAACAGGTCAGAAAATTATTTAAAATCAGACATCCTTTGCATTCTCTGTTGGAAATAGTTACTCTTAGTGTCAATCTTTAGTGTATGGGCTGGAATGTTTGTCAAGCCCAAATCTCAGTCACATTACATCAGACTTGAAACTCAACGAGTTAAAGCAAATTGGAAAACAAGTAATTTTCGTAAGTCTTGCCAACTGTAAGAGCCATGTCTTATTCAGATTCAGAATATGAGCAGTATGAGGAGGAGTATTCTTTCTATGCCACAGAGGAAAATGACCTTGAACTGTATGATGGCAATGAACCCTCTTACGATCTCTCTACCGAATTCCCATTCAAATATGACGATGGTTACTCTTGTGACCACTTGTACAACAATGAATATGCAAACAAAGGGACCACACCACCAAGGAAGGATCCTTTGAAGGAAATAGCTTGGTGGAGGGAAACTTGCAAAACCTTGCCCCAACAGTATCAAGCATATGCTGTTACGATGAAGTCATACTCAGAAGTTCCTTTTGAATTTTTTGTGAACGCTTTGTTTGGGTATAAGCCCAAGAATGAAGATGTGGAGTTAGTGAAGAAAGGTCTATGCCCTTCTTGCAAGAGACCTTGGAGAGAAAATCATATATGTTTGGAGGAGCGAAATGAGGAGACCGCCACCAGTGCTGGGAAGGATAAGATCACAATCCTTATTGATGATGGTTATCAGCATAATGAAGCTATCACTTGTTCTATTGAGAATCAACCAGATGCATCTCTCAATGAGAACATGGATCAAATAGCATCTACTGATGGATGTTATAGTGGAGAGGTACCTACTGATGGGTGCCATGGAGAGACATTTACTGTTGAATGTCCATTCCTATATGTTGGTGACATAAAGATTCCACTTGATGAGACTACTGCAAGTACAAGTTCACACGAGTCTGAAGAAGATGAAGATTTTGCAGTAGAGGAAGAGGTCCTAGGATCGATCTCATCATCACCACATGCACTTCATAAGGCTGATCCTATGTTGGAGGAAGAAAAGGCCTCTTTTCATGAGCTTTCCCATTTTAAAGGATCACTCAAGATGAATGACAAGAAGATTCAAGAGGCCCTAGACATTCTCCAAGTTACTAGCACACTTGTGTCCCAAATTGGCTTGGAGAGATGATTCCATGGAGGCACAAACTTCCAATGGACTCATAGAGAAGATCCAGAAGGCAACATCAACAACTAAAGGTAATATCATGTGTTTGCTTTTTGGTAGAAGTCATTTGATTGAGCTTGCTGAAATAGTACATGAAGCCTCCATAAGAGATAATGAGGAAATTTGCAAGCTCAAACATGAATTGAATTCCACCCAAGATTGTCTGAAGGATGCTCAAGAAGCACTTCAAGAATCTAAGATCCAAAATGAGCAACTTCTTGAGGAGTTGCAAAGTTCATGGTCTCCTTCCTATGTTTCTTGTATGGATGATAGCAGAGAGATTCCTCATGGTGTGGTGAACCATGAGATTCAAACTGATTTGCAGATGTTTGAAGGGTTGAAAGATGAGCAAGTTGAATGCCAAACACTTGCCATGGATGAAAAAGAAAACGAGTTGTCTCATGGTGCAAGTCCCGCACTCGTGGAAGAGGCACATGATCCTACACACATGGAACCTACCTTGGGGAGAAGTTTCACATTTCTGGACTTAGAGGATGAGTTGGTCCATTACACTTCATCCTACACTGTTACTTCTTTCAGTTTTCATCCCAGTGAAGTTTGGGTGAAGAGGTTCTTTCTGTTAGTGCCACATGAGTATGAGACTCCTACCCTTCATGATGATCCTATGCTATGTGCACCAATTCCTTTTGAGCAGCTTCTACATCCATTGTTTTGTATCACTTCTACTCATGGATGCACTTCCTTGAGCCACTTGGAGGCTCCTTCTTGGATTGATGGAGGTTCTTCATCCATTGCTTGGATAAGTAAACACATGATGAGACATCTTGATACATCTTATTCTTTCTTGTAACATTATGAGACATGGGATCCTCACCTATGTTACTGGATTAGATTTGATTGGTATCTTCATGATTGTGTGCTTTTGACACATGATGATTTTCTTGATTGGAGGTGCAAACTTCTTGAGTTCTCTTTGATGGATGATCACTTCAGCCACATTGGGAGTTGCATATCTCTGTATCATTTCACTATGTTTCAGTATGATGTATCTATATTAGTGCTTATGATGTATGGGAGAATGCATAGTAGAACTTGGGATCCTGGCACCCCTTCCCATGATGTATTGTTTTGTACCACTTTATGTATTGATGGAATGCGCCAGTTATGGGATCCTGGCATTCCACACTTGGTTGGAATAATTGGCAGGACATGGTACCCCTCCTACTTTGATGTACTGTTTTGGGAGACCTTGTGCATGGTGGAGATGCACAAGCATTTGGACTTGGGCATCCCACATTCTAATTTGTATGTACTCACACTATGTATTGATGGGGTGCGCAAGTGTTGGGACCTTGGCATCCCATACTTGCGGGACTTGTTCTTGATGACATTTTACTCTAGGAGAGTGAGCAAGCAGTGGGACCCAAGCATTGTTGATTATGG
This sequence comes from Pseudotsuga menziesii, assembly GCA_001517045.1. Taxonomy (NCBI): domain Eukaryota; kingdom Viridiplantae; phylum Streptophyta; class Pinopsida; order Pinales; family Pinaceae; genus Pseudotsuga; species Pseudotsuga menziesii. The sequence continues at coordinate 622,548 of LPNX011058964.1, read as the reverse complement.
GAAGCTCATTGGGAACACATTTTGTTTGGTTGGCTTGAGGAAGCACACCTCGTCTCTTCTCCATGGGTTCATCTTTGCAGCAGCTCGTTATGGTTTCCTACATGCTTTTGGATGGACTTATGTTTTTCGTACAAGGTGTCATGCTGACTTCCATGTGACTCTAATGCATTGCATAGGAGAATATATATTGCACCTTGCATTCCTGAGGATCATTTGGGATCCTGGTATTATTTGTACTTAGTCTTCACATTAAGTGCATGGTTGATGGTGGAAGATTGATGATGTGATGGTATTTCCCTATGGTTTCTTCATTGCTTGAGGACAAGCATATTTGGGAAGGGAGGACTGTCATGTCCCCAATTTTAGCCTAAGGAAAATAGACCAAGGTCACCTAAGAAGAATTTAGAAAATTATTAATGGTGACAAATAAGGAGAAAATAATTATTGGCTAAGGGGAAGTAATAATCACCCAGTGCATGGTTTCTACTGTTCTATAGTATTTTTCTATGGTATGGGCAAAAAGTAGATAATAGAACATGGTTTTCATTGGCCCATGGTATTGGAGACTTTTCAAGGCTAAAAGGAGGCGAAGGCAAAGGGAAAAAGGCATGCTTGAATATTTGGAGATTTGTTCTTGAGACCGTCTAGGGGTTAGCCTAGAGTTTTCGTTTGGGGTTGGCAAACTCCATCCATCCATTTTGGTCTAGTTTCGGTGGTGTGACGGACCCACCCTAGCTGGACAAACAGGGAGGATCCATTCAAGGTCTTCATTGGAGCTTCATCATCCGGGTTGGCATCACCTTTCAGGTTCTTGTTGAATGTATCTTGGTCGCTGATATCACGGCCATAGTTATTGTACTATTTACTCTTTGTTAGTAATAATAAAGGTGCCAATATCATCTAGCCATTGTGGTGTGTTATGGAATGTGTCTAAAGTGTTTGATGAAATGTCTATGAGAATACATGTTGCTGGTAAAAGTTATAAATCAATGTAAAATTGATTAATGTTGACAAATTTATAGATTTCATCACCCACCGGAATCAGGGATATTACAGAAAATCCCCATATCAATGTCAGAAATATAAGCAGCGTTTCCAAAAAAAAAGCCATTTAAATATCAACTATTACTCCCCCGCATACCAAGTAAATAGTAAAATACTCTGAATACAGGGAAAGGTTGTATGCCAACATGCCCAAGAAGCAGAAACAACCACTTTATGCTAGAAACTGGCTTATTAGATATGAGACAACCATGAAACACTAACATTAGCTATAATAATAAATAGTAAAATAAGGTCAACAACAATAGATTTGGTTGCAAATAAAATGTAGAACGAAAATATCTCACTACACAGTTGAAACAAATTCCCAAAAACTGAAAAATTGAAAAAGTCAATATAGTGCGATTCAAACAAAAGAGCAAATACTTATTTACAATGGTAAAAACAATTAAGCATACTTGTTTACACAATGGAAAAAAAAGCAACACCAGCTCTCCAATTATTTCCCACTGAGGTGAGACAATAAAATGTTTGAACTAACTAGTTGCATTTATGGTATGCCAAAAGCTTTAGACTCCACCAAATTTCTTAGAAAGCAACCAAGTGATATTGGGGTTCACAAAGATCCCTGTAAGGCATGTCAAGTGCAAGGGAAGATAGCTAAATGAAATTATTCTTAAAATGCTAACTATAATCATACCAGACATGCCCTATAAAACTTCTTTAATCGATACCAATTTGCCTAGGCCCAGCCTCAACCCGCTTAGAATAACCACATACTATTGCCACATTTTGGCAAACACCAACCCACTGAACCAACTTTGCACGTTGTTGACCACCAAAACCAACTAGGTGGACAACGATGTACCACGCACATGTTGGATGTGCCTTGAAGGTAGGAATGAAGTACTTAATGATTATATCAAGCGACGCAGTTCTTCTTCTCTTCTTCTCTCTATGAAATTCCCGCACCCCTGTGGGGGATTTTGTAAAGATATGTCAGCATGAAGGTCTAGTTTTTTGTAACTTAAACACCTAATACTCAGTCACTAGGGAAGTCCTTTCATTGAGTGTTTTTTCACTTGGATAATTAAAATTACTTTTTAGAGATTTTAATTATTTGAGTTTTTCACTCAAAATTACCTCCAAAGTGGTGAAAGGTGTTCTAGTGATCGAGTGCATAGGGTGATTGGGGCCTAGGAATGTTCTATATTACCATGCTAGACATTCCCCAAAGTCTTGCGGAATTTCATTAAGTTTTTCCTAGGATTTTTTAATTTTTGGTGATTAAAAATCACCCCTCAGCATAAAAAAGTTGTATTAAAAAGAGGGTTAAATGGCATCTAATGCCCATGAATATGGGTATGGGTACTCAAAATCAATGCCATGAGTCCCCCTACACCCTTAAGCAAAGTTTGAAGTCATTCGAACAAGTCTTGCTAAAGTTTTGGTCGCATTTGTCAAAGTCAGTCAAGGAAATTAGGAAAATTGGCAATTAATTAGAAAGCCAAATTTTGGAAAAGTGACTATAGTCACTTGAGGTGGCCAATTAAAGGTTTTAATGTTTATATTAGGTTCCTAAGATAAATTTAAGACCCAAAGAAGGGGCCCCAAACAAGCACATAACAAGTCTTGAGTTGCCGACTCTAGGGGGTGCCCCTTTCTCTCTTTGATTGGTTGGGTGAGCTAAATTCAATGGAAGGGGCCTCACTATGGTGGTTTCCTCCCAATTTGACATAGGAATAAGGTTAAAAGCATTAAACTGGGGGTTTATCTCCCCATATTGGAGATCTCAAACCTTGGTTTTGCCCTCCTTGAGCAAATTCGCCCCCCTCTCTTCCTTGTGACACTTGTCTAGCAAGCAAAGAGCCTCTCTCTTTCATTTTTCCTATTTAAGGAGGATTCCCCTCCTCATTTGGGGGAGAATCTCTCATGCTCTCACTCTCTTGCTTGCATTTTGCTCTCATTCTTTGAGATTACTGTAATTTCCAGCCATTGGGCATTTTTAATAAAAAGCTTTGGTGGAGATCTTGTGTTGTTGGGTGGTGACTTGCTCCCGTTTTCTCAAGTTATTAACTTATTTCAAGTACAAGTGAGGCCAAAGAGGCAAACTGTTTTTCCTTGGTAAGATCTCCTTAGTTTATATAGATCTTATGAGTTTTTCTCTCTTGCATTCAAGAACTTCAAGCATTTACCGGTTGAATAGTTTGATTTCTTTAATCATTGTGAGAATCTCACCTCTTTTTGTGTTTATTTAGCTCATCTTTCAAGTTGCAGGTTATCCAGATTGAAGAGTGGGATTCTTTGGTTAAATGCCCCACTTCTTCGACCATTTGAAGAGCAAAGAGCACACTAACTCCTTAAAAAAATTCTGCATTTTAGTCTTAGTTGGTTGGGTTCTTCAAGTCTGATTTTTACTCATATTCACTCAAATTTTCTCAACAATATTCTCTTGGCAACTTTGTATAAATTTTCTATATATATGCACTAACATACTAACTTCCCCAAAGTGATTTTGGGCACATTTTATCATTTTTTGTTTGCTGGTTTTTAGCAGCTTAGTAACACAACAGAGAAAACTCTGTCAAATTTCAGCCATAGAAGAGTTTTAAGGCCACCCCAAAGAAAGAGCTTCAAGGCCATCTCAAGAAAGGAAAAAAAAACACGTTTTTCTCACTCCTTTTACCTCTTTCTTTACGCTGAAATTTCAGCCTTTGTAACAAGTCCAATAGAGTCTCTTGGACTTGATTTCTTGCTTTGCATTTTCAGTTAAGTCAAGTCTAATTTATTTGCCATCCATTGCTAGCAATAGAAGTTGGGCTTTCCTACCTTTGCATAAGCAATTGTTGATTGGCGTGGGTTTAGATTAGTTAGAGTTTCATTTTGCTTTTATTATCTTCTTTATTTTTGCCCACATCTTGCAAGTGGTTTGGCTATGCCATCTTTGCAAAATCGCGTCGGCTAGTGTTTTTTTTGTTTTGTTATTTTCATTTGCCCACACCTTGCAAATGATTCGGCTTTGCCATCCTTGTGAAATCATGCTGGCTTGTATTTTTCTTACTTTCATTTTTATTTGCCCACACCTTGCTAGTGATTCGGCTTTGCCATCCTTGCAATATCGTGCTAGCTTGCATTGTTAATAATTGTTAAATTCTTCATTTCATATAAAATAAATCTTGCCCCAATCTTCGCCCCGTATTCACTCCCCTTGTCGGTTGGTCCGACCCTAGGTGACAAAAAAGGGAGAAGATTTGTGTTGGCTAGATTAATAGGCACCCAGATAGGTATCTTCATTAAAAAGGAGAAAAAGAGACTTGACTTGTGGAGCTAGTGGGGTAGAGGCCGTAGGGGGCTTCGTGGCACTTTGTGTCCTCCAGTTGAGTACCCAGCAAGTTTCGAGTTTGACCCGTGGAGCTAGGTGGGAACCTTGTGTTCCCATGTTGAGCACCCGACATTCTCTCTCTAATCGAAGGAGATAGTCTCTTGGGGTGGACATCTAGAATAGTTCATTTCTTTGCAACAAATACCTTAATTCCCTAAGTCAAAGAGAGACATAAAATTTACTAAAACTTACAGGACCACTTGCATAACATTGTTACAATCAGTTACATTTCTCTACTTTGTAGACACTTGATTTTAACTTACTCATTTATTGGAAGTCATCATGTTCTTGTATACTTGTTAAAGTAAATGAGTCAATGCTTTAGGAAAATTATTTGAAGTTGATTATTGTGACTCCACAGCCCGAGTAGAGACAGCACTGGTCGTTTTGATTATTTGATTGTTTCTCTCTTCCATACATTACTAGTTGATTGTTAAAGGGTTTGCTTGACATTGAAATATTTGCATCACTGCACGCTGATTGTCATTTTTGTAATTTACAACTCATAGAAAACATTCTTCAAAAAAGAACTTAGTAAGTAGGGACTACCCCCTTGGCCTTTAGGAGTTGTGGTCTAAACAGAGGAGTTTAGAACCAAGGTGACAATGGGTTCTCAACTCATAAGTTGCCCTTAGGAACACACACAGCGGTTGGGAGACTTACCCGTGTCCAAGTGTGTTTTAGGCGGCAACACACATGTCAGTTCCATGCTGATCAGATTTAAGTGTAAAGTCAACCTTAAACACTATTTCAATTTTACTCAATGGCTCTATTTGTTGTTGTATCATACAGTTAGCTCCAGGTTGTAAAAACATCTTTCCTAAAGAGTATCTTTTCAGCTTTGTTGAAATTCTACTTTGAGCATGTAATAAAGCCAGGAGAAACTTAAGAAGCTCCTAAAAGATTTGGACAGCTAGACAATATAGGCTCTAGATGGCCAGCCAACATCTGACATAAAGTTTCCACGATCAATATATTTTGGTTTCAAGGTTCTCCATCATGTTGCTTTTTATATTTTGTTATCAACTTGCCTTTTGAATATTTATTCTAGAATGTGGAAATCAAAAGTAGCCAGCTCTAATTTCAAATTTATTCTAACTGTACATGTTCCTGCCAATTTTCCAAGTTTACAAATGGGATCACTGAAATTGTCTTGAAAGTTGAAACTGAAAATTAATGAAATAAAAAATTGAAACAATGAATATATAACTTATCCAAACACTCACCAGAAGGAAGCTGTGTCTGCAGAACTGTCTTTGCATCTACCTGACTTGGAAGCAGATTGCTTGCAGCCAGCGTTGAAATTGGAATAGATTGGGATGAAGCCACCTTGCGTCCTCTCTTCTTGTTAGCGAAACTGTATGCATCAATTTGTCTTTGAAGCTTTTCTGTCTTCTCCTGTTGAAGATGGGATCAATCGCTTGTCAAATAATCAACTTCATAGCTATAAGAATGTAATAAATGAATAAATTATACTTCAAACTTTAGGAGCGCCCATAATTGTGCCATCTCAACACCATTGGATGCAGAATGGCCATGGGATTTCAAATAAGTGGTTATAATAGAAAATCCGATAAATATTTAAAAAGTAGGAAAATGCAAAACTGTCTTTTAAAGTGTTGCACTGTAAATTTTCCGTGTGCGCCTTTTTGGACCATCTGTGATGCAGCACCCTCCTTGGGCCATCTCTTGTACCATTTTCCACCATCTGACCATGTTTTGATGGGGGAGTAAGCATTAATTTATGTATTTTGGAGGATCCCTAGGATGCATCTAGAGTTTTGGACACTTTATTATAATTTTATTGTGGAGAAAGTTGAGTTTTTCTCCTATATAAGAGAGCTCACTTCTCATTCTCATTGTTGTGGAGCATTGGAGAGAAATACTATCACTTTGCATCTAAAGGTTTTGTCTCTTGGCCTTCTTCTATGGTTGGCACAACTTGGTGATTCTTCTTGTTGAGGTAATATGCTATCTTCATCATTGTAAGGTTTATACTCTTAGTTCTTTGAAAGAGTATGTTTGCTCCAATGGAATGATTTTATCATTTTGTGGTTTAGTTTTGTTGTTGGTTTGTAGTTTGCTTACCTTTGTAGAGGTAGATTTGGTGGCATAAGCTAAAGTACATGCTACGGCATGAGCTGAAGGTGTGCATAGTGATGACTGGTCTTCCTTGATGAGGGTTTGCAAAACACTTCAATAGCTTGGGACAGGAAATTGGTGTGTTATACAGAGATTTCAACCAAGAATTTACATATAATGCCACTTGGAGGATTTGATCCCAAGATCCTACAGCCCAAGTGGTTTGACGGCACTAGTCTCTTCTTCTAATTATTCAGCAAAAAAACATCAAATTTCTCAATTTTTTTTGTTTTCCTAGGGTAGATTTAGGATAGAATTCTTTTCAAAAAATCAGGAAAAAATATTTGTTTGTTTTCTAGGGTAGTTTAGGGTAAATCTAACCCCAAAATTTCAAAAAAAAACTGAAATTTTTAGATTAATTTAGGATTTTTTTCTTTGGGTTAAATTAGCTTAGTTTTGTTTTCTGTTTCTAGATTTAACTTTTTCATTTCATCTCTGGAAAAATCAGTACTAAAATTCCATCATTGTAGAGTTTTCAGAGTTTTATGCTAGATTAAGGCTCCTGGAAATTTTTTGGCACTAATTTCATACATTTGGGCTATTTTCCAATAGTTTCTAAGGTTGAAATCGCTGATTTTTTATTTTTGAAAATTATAACAGCAAACATAATTTTGGAAACAAATTTAGGGTTATATCTAACATATAAATATCAAGTTTCTAGGTTAAAAATTTCTACAACAAATTTCTGGGTAGAAATCTGAAAATTCTGAGCTCTTCTTGTTGTCTACGTGGCTGAAAATGATTTAGGACAGCAGCATTTTAATTCTAGAAATTGCTCACTGTTTAAAAGTCTAATCTAACACCTTAAACACACTAAATCAGTGATCTAAGTGCAATTTTGAAGTGCTAAAAATTCTTTCATTTTTTCAATCCTATTGAGTAATCAATGAACAACAAGATAGACTGATATTTCATGTTTGGTTAATGCTGATTTAACAATGCATACACTCTTGACACATTGACTAAACAGTGAGCTAAAAATTCTGGAATAATTTGTGATGTAATTTTTAATTTTGATATTTTCTGCAATCTGCTATTATGATTGATGGTGCAGCAGAAGCATTTGAAGCTTATTTGGTTGATGGTGGATAAACATAGGACTAGCCATTGCAAAACATAAGCATAGTTAACCTAAAAGATTAAATGAACACACAAATCACCTCCATCAATACAACTTTCTCACAAACCTATTGGTCTCTGTTTTAGACATTAGTCGCCATCCTTTCCTTAATGACACAGATAGAGCTTTCTCAATTAGGTATATAGAATGGACTTCTACATACCTTTTCTGCAGCCAAAGTGACCATCAACTGAGATATGTGTCCTTGTTCTGCTCAAACAAAAAAATCATGTCAAGGGCGTATAAGCCAGTAGAAGAAAAGTATGGCTCTTCAAGAAGTTTTGATGGAACAATGTTTCAAAGAAACTATGGGTTAGAAGCAAGAAAGCATACCAATTAGAAATGATAGTACTTCACTGAAATTAAGCACGCAACAGCTTCTATAGTGATAGTGAAATGCACTGGAAAGTTGGAAACAAGAAAATGAAACAATAATCCACTCATATCACTTCACCCTGTATGGCAATGTCACGCTTCTAGGTGTGAACACAATGGAGCGTGTTTGGGGATCTGAGCGCATTCAGAGCAAAGAAAAGATACTGTTTGAAAAATAGCAGTTGAATGATTTGGTTTCGAGCAATACAATCTTTCTTTCAGGTGCAACCAATTGTCCACAACATCTACAAGGATCCCATAGTCTTAAATTATACTGATCTCTCCTTGGATAGGATCACAGAGAGTCCTAACACACTGGATGTGGATGAGTTAGGTGGAGGAACTGTGGGGATAGCCCCTCAAGAAGGGAGTTCTTCAACAGAAGAAGATGCTGATACAAAGGAGATTCTTGAGAAATCAGCCTATGATGATGATCCTGATGAGTCATAACTCTTGACACTGTTTACTATCTAAATTAGAGTTGGATGAGTACTGTACATTGGTGGTCATTTAGAGCCTCAATGTTTATGTATTATGTCTAAATCTATCAATTAGTTTCTCAAAACATTAACATTATGTTTCCCAGAACTTTTAATTTATGTATTTCCTGCGATTTTTCTTATCTTCACCCTGGCATGCAATATAAACTATCAAACTTTCATATTTGGTGTCAATTTTTTTGTGTTTTCAATGTTGCTCATGAATTTATATTCTTAAATTAAATTTTGAATATTCAATGTATTATTTTATTTTTTATGAGTCAACTCCGAGTTTTATGACTGAGGTCAAGTTGAAGCATAGTTTTAAAAATCATTTAAATCGGTTTCGGCCGATTTACCGATTTGATGGCCGACCAAGTCAAATCGGTCTGTAGATCGGTTCGGCTGACCGGTTTGGTACCGAACCAACCAATTCGAACACCGAATCGGCCGGTTCAATACCAAACTGGTCGGATCAGCCGGTCTACGACATAAATCAGCCGATTTTTCTGGGGGTCCTGTGGACATAAAAAATCACAGTGATTTCTTTTTTTTGTTGTTTTTTCCCTAACCTAGCCCAACCCTAAGGTGTAAATCTATTTATTGATCCGCCCTCCTCTATTTCATTCACCTATTCTTCCTTTTATCATTGTGGAGAGCCACAGCTTGTGAGAGAGAATCGTGAGTCCGTGACTGTTGAACTGGTATGGGTATTGTTTGAAAATACCAGACTTCGTAACAGTGAGGCTTATAGATCTGCTGATAATTGCTGGTGCTTCCTATTTGAAGAGGAAATTATGCCCAGATTTAGGAAAAGATGGGTGAATTGATTGTTTAGTGCAGTCAAAATACTAAAAACCAGCCTAGAAATGAAAGGTCACCCTTGTACACCATTGCATCATGCCTGAATCACACTCAAAAAGGTTTCTCACAGTTCCCCTTCGAATATTTTGTCTCTAATGCTTTGAAATCATGGATTAAAATCTTCAAAATGTTAATTTTATTGAAAATTTAAATATTTTATGTATTTTTTAGTAAACGAAGTCATTAAATTCAAATCAGCCGATTTATGACCAATTCATTACCAATTTCGATCCCAATTCCGAGTCGACCCTCAACCAATTCTGAGTCTGATTCTGATTTTTAAAACTATGAGTTGAAGGGCTCACCATGCCTGATCCAATTCCAAGAAGTAAAACTTCGATGCACAGTATATAGCATGCCATATATACAGTATAGAGAATGTACAGCATCCTATATACATATTACAGTGTGATGTATACACTCTATACCATGTATACAGTGTACTGTTTGCACAGTATACCATGTATACCACATGCTGCTCAATATACTGTTTATAGTATATACAGCATCCTCTGTACATTTATACTGTAAGCGGTACACTATATAGTATATACTGCATATGTAATACACTATATATACGAGTATGCCTGCTAAGCGTATTGTACAATGTATATATTGCATATACAATACACTACATATACTAGTATGCCTGCTTAGCGTATCATACAATGTATATATTGCATATACAATACACTACATATATTATAAATTTATGTCTATTATAAACAACTCTCTATGATGCATCTTCTGTACACATACTGTTAGCAATTAAATATATTTTGTATACTATTATGCCTGCTAAGTGTATTGTATAATTTGGTTCAATTGTGTGTGTGTGTGTGTGTGTGTATTTGGCAAATCCGAAAATATCATGTCCAAAGTTCTCCAAAAATCTGCCCTATCAGTATCCGAAACTGTATCAGCGATCAGTACCCATATCCATTTCCTGCTAATTCAGCTCCATGCATTTAATATTATATTGCATTGGATTCAGGTTACAAGTATGCCAGTTATTAATTATCCACCGATCAAGGAACCTGGTTATTCAGTATTTTTCTTGTACATCTGCCGATGACCAAATTCTTCAAATTTTGAATTTCTCAGTGTTATTTGCAACTGCTGCATCTAGTTCAGGACAAGTAGAACAACCCTATGTGCATTTAGAGGGGTTGACTGTGCAAAACCCTTGGCCTAATTCTTCAACACTCGATGGCATTTTTTCCATCATCCTTTGCTCTCACTCCATTTCAGAGCTTATAGATTTCAACATTGATTCTAAAATGTCTTTGGCAGAAAAATGAGGATCTGCATCTAAGACACCGTCTTCTGCAACTAAGAGAAATGAATATTATTTCTGCACATCCTCTGATTTTCTTTCAACCAGGGACAAATACTCTCCAGATTGGGCCCATTCCTTTCTCATTGATCATCTCCTCATCCAATAATAGCCTTGGAATGTGGTTTTCATTCCAAACCATCAGGATATTCAAAACCATTTTCAGACTTATAACATCAAGAGAATTGTTCCGGTGCCATACTAGAATGGATATACTTCACATGGTTTGGATATGGAGAGTACATGTATAAAAACAAACACTTTGTTAACGGCAACATGAAAGCTTTTGGTGTTCAAACCCAGCCCGGTTTCAAGTCAAATTTATGGAATGTTTATAGACCAATCTAGTTTAGAAGAGTGCTGTAACTTCACTAAAAATTTCAGACTTCAAAACACTGAATGAACATCACTTTTAACCAATGTTTTAAAACCAGAACCGGGAATCAAACCAGTCAAGGGTCAACTCGGACCGGAACCAAAACCAGTAATGAACCGGAGCAGTTTGATTTCAATGAGCAGGACTATTAAAAAATACAAGAAAATTTTAAATTTTAATCATAAAAATTATATTAAGCATTCCATGCCATGATTTTAAACCATTAGACACATAATATGGAAAGTGTACTCAAGTCTACCATAAACCATGTATGGGTCACAAAATGGCACCGAGTGCACTACATAGTAAAGTCTCGTAGCATATATCTCATAATCTAAAACAAAATACAATATCAATGAGGCTCTATATCCTCTACAAAACAAAAAACATGATCAATGATGAGTCATGACTCATGACTCATAACTAATCAATCATCAAACTCAGCACCATTGTTGAAAATGGAATGCTCAACATCAACATTTGGCTCAGACTCATCGGAGTCGGACTCCTTAACCCCTGAAAGATGAGTGGTTGTCACGCTGGTTAAGACTTCCTTTGCTTCATGCCACTAAAAAAGCCCAAGTGACAACGAGGGGAGACCCAAATCGATCCTGAAAGGAAAGATCTAAGACAAATCACCAGATCAGACTCTTGACGGAGAATACGTAAGGTGAGTGCCTGAAACCCTAGACTCGGAGGATATGTTCGAAATGATGAAAAGTCTCACATTGTTCACCAAAGACATAGCAAAGACTAGGGAAAATTAATAGTATAGAAATTCCTACAACCCGAGACCCTATTGGAATAATCAGAGAGGGCCTGTGGAAGACAACAATAGACAAATCCCTAGGAAAAATGAAGAGAATAAGAACGTGAACTTATGTGAGGAACCTGAAGAAGAACCTAAAGTCTTTGACCCTGGCAATCAAGGCATAAACTTAGTTAAAGATTTCACTGATGAGGAGGATTTTGGTAGAATTCTGTTAGAAGAAGAAGATATGATGTGTACCACAACGCAACCCACCACTCAAGTTTACCAACGCAGAAACAAAGAACAAGACATTACACCTTTCCTAGATAAGCATCTAATCTTAAAAGAGGAAGAATCAAAAGAACATGATCTTCGCGACTGTGACCTGGGGATTGACATAGAGCAAGAATTGCATAAAGTCATGCAAAATGTGTCCTTAAGTAAATTAGTAAAGTTGCCATCAGTCAAAGATCAGGTTCAACAATTCTTTGATAATATCCCAGTGGCAAATGCTCCCGAGATTGTTTATGAGTCCGGCCAAATCCAGAGTGTTACAAGTCGGGAGGTAGAGGTAGACCCTCCTATACAGATTCACACTGATGTTTATGAGAGGAAGAATGGAGGACACCCTCCCTTTCTATCTCACATTGCAAATCAACAACCTCTTACTTCATAACTGCATGTTAGACTCGGGAGCCGCTATGAACGTTATGCCTCTACGCATCATGAAAGAAATGGGATTAGAAGCCACTCATCCATATGGAAATGTTTGCCGAATTGATTCTAGGATTGTCCAAGCATATGACCTAATCAAAAATTTCAAGGTTGATTTGTTTGCTTGCCCTGATTTAAACACCATGAAGGACGTAGTAGTGATTGGTCTTCCTCTTGTGTATGGAATGTTGCTATCTAGGAAATGGGTTATTGGGTTAGGTGGATACTTGATGATGGATCACATGTTTTCTGTATATCAACTCTGAGTTATCTCGAAGAGTGTTAGCTAAAACTTGAAGCAATGTGTTTACTATCAATACATGCATTATGTGCTATAAATTCTATCTGTTGAAATGCAAAGCCCTCAAACAAATGCAAAATGTGTCTTTAGACACAACTCAAAAAAAATGGCTATAAAATAAAATTGTGAAAAGGCCTGAAGAAAAAAGCAGTGGATGAACAAATGCTAAATCTAAAGACTGTTGGCCACTATTTGAAATGTAATGATTAATTCCTCACGGAGCCTGTGGGTTTTGATGTGAGATGGGGCAAGGGACTACTAATTCACAATGTCCCCTAGGATCTCCGCATTACAGTTCTTGTCTACTCAACACAAGGGTCCTAGTAATGATTATCACAAAGCTTATTCTTAGCTTGGATATGAGTTGTACACATGTTAGAGTTGAATGGGCTCTTTTGAGTTTCGCTTATCCATTTGTGAGACACCGCCATTCCCTATTGTTCATCTGTCATGTATATGTCACTATGGTCGTGTGTAATTGTCAAACATTCTGAAAGATCATATGATCAAAGTCAGCTACAAGTCATTTCCCTTTATCTAGCCTTGTTTTCCATCCTCACCCAACACTAGCACTTTGTTTACACTTTGTAAGTATGGCATGAATAAGCAAACTTCCAGAAAGTTTTGAGATTCTTCAGAAGCACAGGGATATTTTATTACTATTATTATTATTGTCACCATGATTAGGAATAACTTGATTTAAGCTTTGGTTTTGATATACACCATTGGAGCATTTCTTACCCTGGATGCTTACAGGATCATATTGATCCAGTATCTCACCTTCAGTTTGGGTACTTTGACCTGGTCAACCCAATTGACCAAGTCAAGCACGGTTCCCAAGGCAGTGACTCAAAAAACAACAAGGTCTATATTTGTTTCAGACATGCCCAGGACCAATACTGCGGTTTCAGTTTTGAGAGTTTGGCCCTAGATCTCTTGATCAGTGATTATTATCACTTTATTATTGGCCAAATGATCAAATTTTATTACAGATGGCAGTGAGTTGGGTTCTCCTAGAAAAGTGTAGTGTTCCAAGGGGTATGAGTAATCACTTATACCATTCTTATGTGTCTCCAGATCATCCAGTGCAGTCAGTTGGCCTCAATTCTCATCCTGGATGGAGTTATGGTGGTTTTATCATTTTCCAGGGGATGTACCAACAAAAATGAAATAGGAATTTCACTGAAAAAATTGATTTGGCTTCTTCGGTCAAGGAAATGGCTTGGAATTTTGGTAGATGATGTGTCTCAGCATCCCGAACAATTCTTCAGCAGTTTTCAGTCAACATTTGTCTGGATTATTTTATTTTGGCTCAGTTAGTGAGGAAAGCCCCCCAAGGGGTGCCCCCTCAACATGGCTAATGATGTATTTCATTGTTAAATCATATGTTATGAAGTTGTTGTTATCACCAACCTTGTAGTTGCCTATGTGAGATGGTTCCAGGATGGACGGTAGAGGGACAAGCAACTAAGGAGGTGGAACCAAGATTGCCTCAACTCCCAAATGGATGGTTGTCACGCCAATCGAGGCAATCTTCACTTTATGTTATCTTAGCCCAAGACAACAATGGGGGAGACTCGGATCTACTCCCAACAAGAGAGATCAAACCTAGACACCAGATCAGATCAAATGGACTTGAGTTACGTAAAGTGTAAGGTGATGGAAACCCTAGATCTGTGGATGATGTCACTAGGTGAACCAAGGCTTTGGATCAGGGTTTAGGAAATATGAGATTTGATCCAATTTGAGACACAGGTGACCTATGAGGTAAATACTAGACTTGGGGTTAAGGTACTAGCAGGAGGTGAATATATCCACTACCTTGGGCAACATAACCAATGCAAGGATGGCGGGAACAGGACTAGGGCTAGCTAGTACCGATGGATAGACTCGAAGGAAGGTATGACAATGTCAAAGCACCCGAGCCATCAAGAAAAGGTCAAACTGCAAGAAAAAGAGGCAAAAGAGGGGGTAGCGCTATGGTTGGAGATCAGTGCCTGTCAGATCTAGGGCAATGGAGTCACTTTCTGCCCAGCGTTGGAGGAGACCCTCCTAGGATTTAACCCGATCTACAAACCCAAAAGGGTATTTTGCTGGAAAAGGTCAAATCATGGAAAAAATTGGCAACATGGGGAATAGCGCTAGGGTTTGGAAGCCAGTTTTTCATATCTAGGGCAATCTGGTCACTTCTAGCTTAGCGTTGAGGAAGATTCTCTTAGGGCATGACCTGATCCATGAAACGCAGAAAAGGTTTGTCCCGAGATCAAGCGATTTGATCTTTAATATTTTTTGGTTTTTTTATTATTTAGGGTTTTCAGAAAAAATGGAAGTGCAGGTGCCAATGGATTAAAATCTGGAAGAGAAGAACTAACCTGTAGATCTTACCTAGAAAACCTTGTAGATGCCTTGATGATGATGATCCCTACTATCCCAATCAATTTGAGAAGACTTGAGTGAGTTTTGTGTCCAACGTTTTGCTCCAAGAAGCCAATGCGCCCTCTCTCCTGCACAACAAACGTCAACCATATCAGATTTGTTGTATCATGAGAAAAAAGCAAATGCTACAGAAAATAACAAGATGAAATCATAGATCACAATGATGCTAATGAAAACCCCATGATACAAGCAAAGCCAATCCAAACGAGTTGAGGAGCCCCTGCAAAAACGCCCAAGCTGAAGTCACCCTCCTGTAGACAAGACAATGATTCCCGAAAAAATATATGGATCTCGTACAAATTCCCGAATGCTAGGAAATAAAAGAATTTCCAATCACCATCAAAGAATACCAGATGCAAAGGAGATCCAAAAAATATCCACAAGAAAAAGTTTTTCTATTAGACAAATCCAAGAGCCAAAGACCCCTTACAAATGAGAAGCTCTCTCCTTTAAATAGGAATGAGAGAACCAAAATCCTAACCACTTTTCGAATGAGTGACTAAGATTAAAAGATACAAATGTTCTAATCAACAGTTGAGATAAGCTCAACATACAATACATGGATCAATCCAATAATATAATATAAAAGTGGACTAAATCACCTTAGGAGAGGGGATCCCACTTAGCAAAAAATAAATGAAGCACATGGTGGGTCCAGGGAGTGTTAACTAACTCCCTTTGGGTGTCTCCATGGCACAATAAAAATAATATAACTTTTAAATTGTGAAATTGTGCCTCCTTGAGGAAATTGTGAGCCTCCAAAAGATCCAGAAAATAATATAATATGCCCGAAACAAATAGATGTGGGCTCGTCCAAGTGTTGCAACTGCTAGAGAAGGAGTGGAAGACATCACCCTCATCATCAGAACTCATCCCATGCCACTTCCTTGCCTCAGTAGCCCAAATCGAATTCTTCAGTAGCCATTTTAATCATTTTTTATTTGCCTCGAGAAACATGATATGCCAAAAACAACCTCCTAGGATGCCTTCGTTATCCAATTGAGCCCATCAGGCTCTCTGGGAGGGGGGTAATATGGTACAAACAAGTGGTTGGACCCCCCATGCTCCATACAGCGCCCTAGGAGATCCAACAAAATCATCTCCCTGCTCAGATATGTCATCTAGTAAAGCAAAACTGCACCAGAAAGGTACACTGAGCCAAATCATCTCTGCAACTGCCCGGAACTGAAAACAAGTTGTCTCACTGGACTCAAAGAATCCAAATTCATCTAGGGTGTATACTCATACCCCCCCTAGGTCTCTATATGATCATCTACAACATCCAGATAGACAGAATAATAACTTGTAAATGACCATATAACCAGTAATATAACTCAGGCTAGCATCCATCTGCTCCAAGTGTTCATAGGTCAAGACATGCTCTACAAATCATTCAAATAACACTTATAACAAGTAGTAATCATTTCATTGGCAATCTATCAACCACATATAGAGGATTTCATTTATTAGCTATAACTCAGACCAGACTTTGAAGACCATACTCACTTCATAATTGTAATCATTTTGCTAGTGAAGGGTGAGCACTAAAATTCACAAGGTTGGGCCAAAGGGTGACTACCAACATGACATTGTGACAATTGGGATATGGAAAGGGGATACTCACTCTAGCATATGACAGACAAGCAATAACAAAGGGGATGGCAATGTCTCACAAATGGGTGAGTTACTTCAAAGGTGCTTATTCACCTTGACAAATGCTCACAATCCAACTCAATACAAGTAAGGCCAGCAATCCTTAGATATAACTTTAGGAACCATTGCTTTTTTGGGCTTTTGATTTTCCATAGCCTTGGTCCATGTTTTTATTACACGGATTTTTATTGTTTGGGCTTGATGCATTCATGTATGTTGAAAAACAATACTTTTCATGAATGTTTTAAAATATTCTTTTCATTTTACTTCAAAGCCAATTTCATTAGGCTAGCCTTGCATTCACGTATGTTTAAAAATACTACTTGTCATGAATGGGCTTTTCATAAGATATTCATTTCATTTCCAAACACATTGTATTGATGGCAGCGCTACTTGCTTTAGGTTAGCCAACACAACCTAGGCAACTCAGAGCCGAGACACAAATAAACGGGGAGGCTTATCCAATCATAGAGGCTCTAGTGGGGAAAGGTCCTCCATGCCACAAGTCAAGTAGTAAGTCGGGTCAGAAACATAATTGGAAGGTAATGGATGGATGGAGACAATGAATGATGAAACCAACACTAGCAAGCCAAAGTATGGTGGGAATAACTACCTCTATTCTCCCTAAGGAGGGTTAAAACCAATGAGTATAGATCAAGAACTTCCATGTCTGAATAAGGACATCAATACATAATAACAATACATCCAAGTCCATATATTTATATGACTGCCATATCATGACACTAAATGCCAATACATGTCACAAGAATGAGTATAAGACCAAAGATAACCATAACACAAGATATATAAGTTGAGTCATAAATATGCAAATAATCCATCTGAACAAACATCAGTATAATGAGAAAACACTGATACAACTCTGAGCATCAATAACCGCTCTACAAATGGCTAAAATGACTACATCAGTCCTCAATTTGAGTGTCATGAGACTCAGTCATGGCATGGGAGAGTACTATAGTCCATCAATCAAATCATGATCCATCATAAATGCTCATCTCAGCATCTCATATGTAGGGGAATTGGCTAAAAAACGTACTGGAATCTGAAAAATAGAATATGGTAGCCTGGCTACTATATATGTGATAACAGTTGTAAAGGGGCATAGGGTGAATTAAGCCCCTAGTGACCCCCTCCTATGTATTATCATGTCACACCTTATGTTATATTGTGATTTTCACTCTAGGAAGGTGTCCTCAAGCAAAGTGCGCCCCCCTTCTTGATGTGGTCACTTGATCCATGTGTTGATCTTTGTACTTTTGATCTTCGTCGTTGATGATGTCTTAATCTCAAACGTTGGATGATAGTTAGTTGAAATGTAGACACACTCTCAAACTATTTAAGAGAGGTGACCCCCCCATTGCATTTCATGAGCTCTGGCACAGGATTATTGAATAAAGAAATTGTCTAGGATTACACTCGGAGTATTGTTAATGAGTTGATGATTTGATGACTGACATTGTTGTTTTTCTGTACTGAGCTTGTTTCGGTATAGATTTTGTATTTTTCCTTTACCCATTCGTCTATAAGCTGAAGGAGGCGCGCTAGAGGAGGGCGCAGTTGTGGGGAAACTCACCCTGTCTCGACTCTCGGGTGTTTGCTTCAGGGAGTAACTCTTTCTTTATGATTTTTACTGCCAATCGTTTCTTTATTCTGCAGATCATGTTCATCTGTCTTACCATTTGATTTTCTCTGGCTTGGCAGGTTGAAGGGGGCGCTAGGGTCACTGGCTGAAGTTGAACCCTATCAAAATCTTTCCCGAAATACTCATTTGATCAAGAAAGCAACATTCTTCATCATCTCAGAGGTCATCTACAAAATCCAGGTACGTCTTCCAGTTAAATTCTTCTTCGCTTAATTTCTTCATGCATTGCCCATCACTGCTTTTATTCAGAAAACCCTCATTAGAAGCAAGAAAATTCACCGAACCAATTTGCACTGTGAATCTGCAAATTTGGCAATCTAGGTTTTAAAGTCTGGCATACCGAAAATCCCTTTCTCCCTCCTAGGCATCAACATTAGACTCCTCTGCCCATCTCCAGGAACTGATCTTAGGAGAAAGAAAACGCCCCTCCTTGAACTTTTAGTCAGTCTCCTCTAGTTGTTGTTTTGGCTTCACTTGGATCTCTTCACTGTTGAATCTTTTCATCCAAGTTAGTGTGCAGGGAGCCATAATCTTCAATATCAACTTCATCTTGGGAATTTCTCAATTATATGCTCAAATCCCCCTAAGGTCCGGGTTTGATCATTTGAACCAACACACTAAATGCTAGATCTGATCAAAATCTTCACAAGCCACCTGATATTTCCACTTGAGTAATACCACCAGTCTAAAATAACCAACCCTACTCAAGCATCTTTAATTTGTGGCTTATCCTACGAATCTAGGGTTTCAGGCACTCACCTTACGTATTCTTCGTCAGGAGTCTGATCTGGTGATTTGTCTTAGATCTTTCCTTTCAGGATCGATCTGGGTCTCCCCCATTGTCACTTGGGCTTCTCTAGTGGCATAAAGCAAAGGATGTCTTAACCGACGTGAAAACCATCCATCCTTTGGGGGTTAGTATTTCTGTAGGTCGCGGCTTTGGTTTCCCATCCCCTCTGCCATCCTTTACAGGATCATTCAATCGGGGCAACTACAAAATCTGTGATAACATGAAGAAAATAAATGACATTAATATGAAATTTTCCATTCACACATTATGTAAAACACTTGAATGTCTAGGGTTTATGATTAAAAATTTACTCATAAACCTGAAATAAACTTGAAATAAAAACCACAATATTCAAGATCTTCTCAAATACTGAAGTAATCATTCACACATGAAAACACAGATGTTTTGGTCAACAAACAAGGCAAAATCCCAACTCCTGGGGAAAACCCTAGAAAGAAGAAAATTATTATTAAGAATAATACTTAGAAACATTCCATCTACACATGAAATTATTCCTTCAGCCCTCACTGACAAAAATACCCAAACTGGAACAATAGCAAAATACCTCGATTTTTGTGCCCACTAACAGTTGAACGACCTATTGTACAACTTCCACACGTGTGTTGTACGACTGTACTTTCCGCGGTACCTTCTTGCCTTGAAAATCATGCCACACGTGCCAGAATTGATTGCAGTAGTACATCCTGACAGTCTGCAATTAATGCAACAACAGTACCTCGAGAAATGTTCCCATGCATGTAAAATTTTCAGCACTCTCCCAACCCGGTTTCAACCTCCATTTTCAACATTGTTTAATGCCCAACCCAATTTATCATTCTGCTGCAAATTAGATTATTTCTCATAAACAATATAGGACTGAAACACAAGAAGAAATTTTACAAATTAACTGAGCAGCAATTAAAAACACATTCACACATAAATATTCAAACTCGGGAATTTTGGTCCAATGACCCAAGAAAAAGCCCAACCTCGGGGGAAAACCTATGTGAGAGAAATTATTTATTTATCTTTCAAAATACAACAGTAGACAAAAAAATATCAGTCACAACTTATCTCAACCAGATGATTAAAAATTACCACGAAATTCGTGCCAAAATCAGAAACTTCAAACTCAAAAAATATGTCTGCAACCTCCTCAATTCCCGTGCTGCTACAAGACTGTACGGTCGTTGTACGCCTTGTACTGTATGGTTTGCCTCAAAATTCGTGTCAACTGAAACTAGAGAAATTATGCCTCAATTTTCGTGCCCAACTTTTCTGCCTCGGTTTTTGTGCCTTGTACGAACTTAATCCGTACTATACAGACAGTACGGTACGGCTACAATAAATGCTCTCATTGTTGCCTCGATTTTTGTGCCCTAGCTATTGTACCTTCACCTTGATTTTCGTGCCAAGAAAAAATGCCTCAGCTATGTTTTTCCTCTTTCTCGGAAATTCAACTCTCTCTCTCTCAAAATGCAAAAGTGCCTCTTCACTTGGAAATTTTGCCTTTTAGGTAAAAATGGGTGGGTGAGTGAAAAGTCATCTAATCCAAGGGCCCGAATTAGATTAGATGAGTGCTTGTGATTAAATCACTTTTCTCCACAAATTAAAAATTAATTCACTCACTTTTTAAATGTTTACTTAAAGTACACTTTAATCTCTAAAGTGCATTTAATGCTCATCTCAAGTCATTAATATAAAGTCCAAGTGACATAACCCCTTTTCTTAGTGACTTAGGCAAAAGTCACCAAGAGGAACAACTTCCAAGGTATAAAAAATTCAACAATGCATGAGTTGTACAGTCACTGTCAAATTGGTTGTTGTACGATTCTGACTGCCTTGGGAAATGTGTTGCTCCTCTCCTTGGGATTCATGCTACTCCTCCGAGGCATTCCTTCTCTTTCTCTCTTCATTAATGGTGTGTTCAATTTGATCTTTCTCTCTTGTTTTATACTTTAAAATTTCTAACCACCTAATCTATGGTTGAGATACATTTACAAAATCAAGGGCCATCATTTAATACACCCACATTTAATAATTAATTCACTTTAATTATTAAATAATAACTTAAGTGAAACCCATTCTATATAGTACAAAACATCATTTTATTTATATATAACTCACTTTATACATAACTATACAAAGGACAAAGTCTAAGTCCTCTTCATCACAACACATCAAAAATATGAAAGAGGACCTTTAGAGTTAACTTTCCAATACTTTAACTCTTGGAGCCATTGGAAAAAATGCAATCTGCAAGTGCAAAATGGAATTATTTTTTGAAAATGTGCAAAATTGCAAATGCAAATTGAAAATGCAAAATTTAAATGTAAATTTTAAAATGCAACAAGTTACAAAACTCAAATTTCAAATACAAATTTACAGTCACAAAAAATATCTACAATTTTGCATTTCAAGGTTTTTTTTTTGAAAAAAAGAAACATTGTTTTAAACTTTTAAATTAAAAAAACAAATTTTGTTGATGCATTCTACTTAAAATTTTAAACAAAAAGGGGCATGAAAACATTAACATTCAGCGAATTTGAGCAGAGCAGCATTACTCTAGAGCATACCTTGAAATTAAAGCAAAAGGGCAGAGGCTTTAAGCCTTGAACAAGCTTGAACTTGAAGTTTGAAAATTGAGAATGACTAGGCAGATGCTTTGGTTGTTACAGGCTATCCAGCGTCCAACTCCAAGTCTTCAAGCTAACGAACCTCCCTCCAATAGTCTCGCTCCTTGGTTTATTCTTTGCCACTTGGACAACGGCCTCCTCCACTCGGCTAAAGCTCAATGATCACACTCAACAATCAACAGTGAACACTCAAAACAACCCTCAATTCTCAACAAGCGGTGGCAGCTATGACTCATGAGAGGAATGAAACTTGATTGTGTGAGTGAAATAGGAGGTGGGGCATTTATTTATTAGTTTAGAGACGAATTAGGGTTAGGTTTTTTTATTTTATTTTTTTTAAACATTTTAAATCCTGTTCTTTTTCCTTGTCGGGCCCGCAGAGGTGACCTATTAACTGACCAACCGGTTTCGTCCGATTCGATAACGAACCGACCAGTTCAGGCATTGGGCCGACCGGTTCGTTACCGAACCGGACATCGACATGAGTTTTCTTTCGGTCCGGTACTCCTACTTGGTTGGTCGATCAAACCGTTCGGTTCCGGTTCGGTCGGTTTAAAAAACGTTGCTTTTAACAGGCATAAATTTAACAATAAATACACACCATGAAATTCAAAGTCCGAGTCAAACTTATCTCAACCACCACCACAGCAATGTCTCGAAAGACGTGTCACAAGCTGCCTAGAAAAATGTGCATATCAGAACTCCTCGAAAATCGTTCCTCCTACACAGTGTACGGACTGACATAGGGCCTGTATGGTCCTCGATTTTCATGCTTGTTGTTCAACTGCTCACGTCAAAATTCATGCCCACTGTTGTACACATCTACTACCTTGAAATTTGTGCCTGTTGCTCCTCGAATTTCGTGCCCAAAATTAAATGTTTAAAAGAAAAACATGTTGTACAGTCTCTGCAATAAATGTAGTTGTACAACGCCTAGGAATTTGTGCCCAGTTGATTCTTGGGATTCATGATGTGCATTAATTGTTGTACAAAACTATCTTGGGATGTGTTCCAAGCCTGCCCTTTTTTATGATTTTATCCTTCACGCTGAAACAATGTGTTCTCTCTCTCACAAGTCGAAATTTGCCTCTTCACGTGGAATTTTTCCTTTAAGTAAAAATTGTGATGGTTAAGTGAAAGGACATCTAATCCAAGGGCCCAAATTGGATTAGATGAATGGTTAAAATAAATTCATTTTCTCTCCATTAATTTAATTATTATTTCACTAACCTTTTAATTTTTCACTTAAAGCACACTTTAATCCCTAAAGTGCATTTAATGCTCATCTCAAGTCATTAATATAAAAACCAAGTGACACGACCCCTTTTTCCTAGTGACTTACGCAAAATCACTAAGAGAGACAACTTAAAAGGTACAAACTTCATGTTACGTAAATAAAAAAGTAAAAACATCAATAACAACTATATAATAAATTAATAATTAATTATAATAATAAATATTAAATATCATAAGCAAGGGGACACGACCTTTCAATATGTAAAGCCCACCCTGTATTTAAGCGGCCTAACTTTGTAAATTATATCATCATCTATTTAAGCGGGCCAACATTCATTTATATATTTATTATTGAAGATGGATTCTCTTCTTTAACATCCGGATATAGATTTTCTCATAACACTCGGATTCGATGTTACAGTGGTATCAGAGCCCCTTCTTGGGCTTGATTTCGGGCCTTTGGCCATATCTTGGCTTTTAGCCATCAATTTTATTTCATAAAAAAAATTAAAATAAAAGAGAAAGTAAAAAGGAAAAAAGAAAAAGAAGATAAGAAGATCCCATAAAAAGGGGAAAGAAGAAAGAACGAAAAAAAAAAACATATGGTTTATAAAACCAAACCATGGTTTTATAAACCACACAAAATTTTATTAAGCCCTAAATCTCACGTTCACCCCAAAATGATTGGTAGTCTACTATATGTAACAGCCTCAAGACCAGATGTGATGCAAGTTGTTGGACAAGTTCCAAGATTCCAAGCTGCTCCAAAGGAAACTCACATTATAGCAGTTAAAAGGATCTTCAGACCTTGACAAACTTCTAACCCTGAAGGGCTCCTCAAGGGGCACCAAGACACGTCGACACACCTGTTGACATCAATGACAATTTAGTCAACAATCTCCCCCTTTGTCATTGATGACAACTTCAAAACTCCCCCTTAGAATGAGCTTACTTTGTTCACAAATCTCCCCCTTAGAGCAGGCTTCCTTTACCTTCCTTATTCATATGTGGTCTGGAATTTGTCCTACATTTCCTTCGCAGAGGGGCGATTCATCACTTTGTTAAAGACAAATTCATCTATAGCACCGAGAAGGTGATTTTTGGCTTTTGAGTTGTTATTGTATTGAGCCAACTCATCTGGATCTGTTGGTACGGTCTTTGGTACCTTATACCCATTTTCAATACTTTGCCATATCTCCATTCCTTGAGCTTCCACGTAGTCTCTCATCCTTATGCTCCAGAATGCATAGTTGGTCCTGTTGTCACATATATAGTAGTTGGGTTACATTTGTTCCTGACCAGTTCTTTGAGCCAGCGCTTTTGTAAGTTTTTCTCAGTTTCAGCCACCGGTTTAAATGTCAAAATATATCTCAGTTTAATGCCCAACCCATAAATGCATAAGGCTGAATATGACATAAAATTCCAGACTAATATAAACACTGTTGTAACTCAACTTTTATGACAGAAAATAAAATAAATGCAAACCATGAAATTTTCAGACACGGTAAATTTTTGGCAACTTGCCCAGGAAAAACCCACAAGGGGAAAACCTGTTAGGAGAGTATTTTTATTTCTTCAGTAAAATGGAACAGCAAGTACAGCAAAAAGTACAACTTATCTCTGCTGCATTAAATGCACCCACAACTTCCTCGATATCTGTGCCAAAATGTCTCCTCGATTTTTGTGCCAAACTGAGCCTCGAAATCTGTGCCAAAACAGTCCCTCAATTTCTGTGCCCAACACCTCGAAATCTGTGCAGAAATCTGTATTCGATTTTTGTGCAAAAAGGATAGTCCGTACAAACTATACAGAACTCGAAAAATGTGCTTGTGTACGGCCTCAAATTTTGTGCAGGTACGGCCTCAAAATCTGTGCCAACCTTCTAGGTAAATGTGCCCAAAATCTCCTCGAAATCCATGCCCCAAATAACTCAGTTGTATGGTCTCCTTGGGATGCGTGTTGTACCAAAACCCTTCGCCTCGATTTTTGTGCTACCTGGAAAAAACTCAGCTGCCTCAAAATTCGTGCCTCCTCTCTCTTCTCTCTTCTCCTCACTTCAATCTGCAAAAGTGAGTGAAATAGCCTTTCCTTGCCTTTTTGGTGAGAACCCTAGGGTTCATCTAATCCAATGGTGAATATTAGATGAGATGAGCAGATGAGATTAAATGCTCATAAATCTCATTTAAAAATTAAAATCAGTCACCTCACTTAAATTTTCCAAAAGGTGACTTTATTCTCTAAAGTCTAATTAAATGCTCATCTCAAATCATTTAATGCAAGGGTCACTTTATTTTCCCCTTTTAAGTGACTAAGGCTAAAGTCACCTAGGGGAACACTTTCCTAGCTACAAAAATCAACACTCCCTCTTACCAAGGAAGGTGTTCTGCACAACTCCCAACTTGTCTCTGAAGAAGACAAACTTGCCCCTCCCCAAAGATTTCGTCAAAATATCTGCAACATTCTCATCAGTGGAAATGTACTGTAAAGTCACTGCTCCTCTCTAAACATAATCTCGAATGAAATGACACTTAATCTCAATATGCTTTGACCGGTCATGAAATACTGGATTCTCAGAGAGCTGGATGCAACTTTGACCGTCACAGTAGATCACCATAGGCCTTAGCTCCTAATCAAATAAATTCACTAGCAACTTGCGAAGCCAAAGCGCCTCGCAACTGGCCTAACTGGATGCCATATACTTAGCCTCTGCAGAACTCAAAGCAACCGACTTTTGCTTTCGACTAAACCACGACACTGCTACATAGCCCAAACTGAAACAACATCCGGAAGTGCTCTTCCGGTCTGCCACACTGGCTGCCCAATCTGAATCTATGAAGCCAATCAACCTTATCCCATCCGACCTCCTGTAGTCTAGACCATACTCCAATGTCCCTGCAAGGTAATGCAACACATTTTTGCAGCTACCCAGTGCACACTCCTAGGCTCAAACATGAACTGCCTGAGAGTGTTCACTGCTAAACACAAATATGGTCGAGAGTTGACCAGATACATCAACGAACCAATGAGTTGACAGTATAGTGTATGATACACCAACTCTCCCTCAGAAGCATGAAGCTTCTTCCAGTTGGTGACCATCGATGTAGACATCGGCCTGCTATCCTCCATCCGAAATCTCCTCAGGATATCAATTGCATACTTTCCCTATCCCAGGAAAATATGTCCAGGCTCCTGCCAAACCTCCAATCCCAAAAAATAGTGCATCAACCCAATGTCAGTCATCTCGTACTCTGACGCAAGATTTATGAGCGAATCATCTCCAACCATGATGAAATAGAGATTCGGATCTACCTCACTCTTTTGAAACCCCATCTGCTGCAAGTAAGAGTCAATCTTGGAGTACCAAGCTCTAGGAGCTTGCTTCAACCCATACAAGGCTTTCTTCAGCCTGCACACATGAGACTTTCTCTCATGAATCTCAAAGCCCTAAGGCTGCTCAACATACACCTCCTCCTATACGATTCCATTGAGAAATGCGGCCTTCACATCCATCCGATGGATCTTCCAACCCATTTCCCCTGCAATGGAAATCAATGCCTTGATCATAGTATAACGAACAACCGACGCGAACGTATCATCATAATCCACTCCCTCAACCTGTGAAAAAACGCTACAAACCTGGTCGTGTACTTCTCCACACTACCATCTGTAGCATGCTTTAGCTTGTAAAACCACCGAGAAGTCACCACTGACTTCCCCTCAGGTCTTGGAACTATCTCCCAAACATCGTTCTTCATGATGGAATGGTACTCATCCATCATGGCATCTCGCCAAACATGATGCTAGGAGGCCTCCTCAAACGTAGAAGGCTCTGAATCACATAAACTAGCCACTAATGCCATGCCCAATTTGTCTGGCATCTGAATAGTCCTCACTGGCTCCCTGGGTATCCCAAACTCCTGAGCTTCCTTCAAGGTATCCGGAAGCCACTTAGGCTTCTTCTTCCCTGAAGGCTGCTCCCACACTGGTTTGTCCTCATCTGATGAACTACCAGAAGTAGAAACCCCAATAACCTATGAACCAGAAGCTGGTGTACCAACAACTGGTGAACTTTGTGATCCTGATCCTCTGTACGGTGAACCTGTAACCTGAGACCCAAAACCTGTCCCCGAATATCCTGCTGGCTGAACCACTGATACTGGTGAACCTGTGCCTACACTGTGTGGTCCAGTAACCCCGGAAACCTATGAACCTGACTACTGCACTGATGATACCTGTGTAACTGCCTGAGGTGCAGGAACCTGCTGCTCTCCCTGCTCCAACTCTCTAGACTTCCTGAAGGCCCGCTCCTCCTCAAACTTCACATCCCTCCACACAACAATTTTCCTCTGAGAAGGAAAGTAAATACAGAAGGCCTTTGAAGTCTCATCATAGCCCACAAAGATGCCCTTCTCTGCGGTGGGCTCCAACTTTGTCCTCTTCTCAGAAGGGACATGAGAGTAAGTCAAACTAGCAAATATGTGAAAATGGTTGACCTCAGGCTTCTTGCCTGTGAAACACTCCTCAGGTGTCATGTTCCCCACGGCACGATAATGACTCCTGTTATGAAGATAAACAGTTGTACTGCATGCCTCTGCCCAAAGGAAGAAAGGAAGTGACTGGTCATGTAACATAGCTCTGGCTACTCCAACAATAGACCTGTTCTTCCTTTCTGCCACTCCATTCTGCTCTAGAGTGTATGGAACTTTCAACTGCCTCCTGATGCCCTCCTGTCTGCAATATCCATCAAACTCCTTGGAGGTATACTCACCCCCGTTATCTGATCTGAGAGCCCGTATCTTCCTCCCTGTCTGGTTCTCCACAAGAGCTTTGAACTCTTGGAACCTCTGCAAGACCTCCTCAGATTTCTTGCTCTTCAGGAAATAGATCCAGGTCTTTCTGGAATGATCATCGTTGTATCTTCCTCCCTGTCTGGTTCTCCACAAGAGCTTTGAACTCTTGGAACCTCTACAAGACCTCCTCAGATTTCTTACTCTTCAGGAAGTAGATCCAGGTCTTCCTGGAATGATCATCGATGAATGTCACATAGTACTCATATCCTCTCAAAGAAACAGATAACATCAGTCCACACAAATCTGAATGTATCAAGTCAAGAATCCCTGCTGACCTACTATCACTGCTAGGAAAAGCAGTCTTGGTGTACTTTCCCAAAGCACACCCCCTGCAAACATCACTTTGCTCAATGCTGAAATTTGGCAAACCTGTAACCATATGTCTCAATAACCCCAAAGCTGGATGATGCAAGTGAGCCATCCTCCTATGCCACAGCTCACAAAGCTCGTTGCCGCTGCTATGTGCCAAGGCATGTAGAGGCTAAAACAAGAGCTTGTACAGTTTCCCACATCTGACTCCAATGGTGTACAAAGCAGATGGTCCTGCAGTCTTGGAAAACACACGCAAATGTCCATCTAGGAAGGACACCCCAAGAACCCGATCCTCGATCATGGAAACTAAAACCAAGTTCTTCTTCGGCCCAGGTACATACAGTACATCTCTCAAAACCATGGGACTCATGGACTCCCTCTAAAAGGTAATCGTCCCACGCCCAACTGCTCTGACAGCTGAGTCATCTCCCTACACCACCTCCACATCAGTCTCTGTCTGTGAAAGCTCGAAGAACATCTCTCAAGCACCTGTCATGTGGCTCGAAGCTCCACTATCAATATACCATGTGTTGGAAGTGGATGCATGGTAGAATGGTCTGTCAACAAGGAAAACTCCCTTTCTCTATCAACATCCGCACTGGTGATAATAGAGCTCTCTCTCTATCAACATGTCCAGTGCACAGAGAAAACTCTCTCCGAAATCTAGCTGCAAAATCCTCAACCTCCGTTGAAGCTGTTGTCTGCTGCTGCTACTTCTTCTTCTTGTTTGGACACTGCCCAGCAAAGTGCCCCATATTCTGACAAGCAAGGCACTTTACAATGCTCAAATCCTTCCTTTGCCCATCCTGCTGCTTGGCCCCACCCTTCTTGGGACCCTTCTTGTTCTTCTTCTTCCCCTTTGTTGTCAAAGCCACATCCTCCCTACTAGTAGAAGCACTGCCCCGCACAAGACCCCTCTGAGTCTCCTCCTGAACAAAATCATCACACATCCTGTCCCATGTAGGTAAGTTCTCCCTAGCCACCAAAGCCTCCACAAACACAGCCTAAGGCTTTGACACCCCTTTCATAGTTGTCCGCACTAGCTCTGCACTAGGAACAACCTCCCCAACTGCTACAAGCTTATCTCTCACATGAGAGATCCTAGTAAGGTAAGACAACATAGCCTCTCCTTTGACCATCTTGATACTCTTCAGCTTCTCCCTCAAAACCATCTTCCTATTCTTGTTTGAGCTCTGAAACAATCCAGTCAAAGCATCCCACATTTTATGTGCTCGGTCTTTACTCAAAATGTGAGGAATAATATGGTCTTTAATTGCATCAAGAATTATCCTTCTAGCCTTAATGTCCTTCTTATTGAAGGCAGCCAGTGCAACTGGATCTGTGGTAGCATTGGGAATGACAATGGGGTGAGCAGTAGTATGAATGACTACCTCATCCCATAGCTCATTCTCCTCCAATACAAGCAATATCCTGGCCTTCCATGGGACAAAATTCCCAGCCCCATCAAGCCTATCCTCCATTCTCAGTCCGGTTGAAGTCATATTTTTCAAAGAACAAGTTTCAACAAAATGCTGCTACTGTCAAAAGAAATTTTGAGTTCTAGAAATTACTTTTCTGACTGCAAAAATTAATTTTCTGCCCAACTCAGCTCTGATACCATGTAAGTTTTTATCAGTTTCAGCCACTGGTTTAAATGTCAAAAAATATCTTAGTTTAATGCCCAACCCAGAAATGCATAAGGCTGGAAATAACATAAAATTTCATACTGATATAAACACTGTTGTAACTCAACTTTTATGACAGAAAATAAAATAAATGCACACCATGAAATTTTTAGACAGTAAATTTTTTGCAACTTGCTCAAGAAAAACCCACAAGGGGAAAACCTATTAGGAGAGGAGTATTTTTATTTCTTCAGTAAAATGGAACAGCAAGTACAGCAAAAACTACAACTTATCTCTACTACATTAAATGCACCCAGAACTTCCTCGATTTCTGTGCCAAAATGCCTCCTCGATTTCTATGCCAAACTGAACCTCAAAATCTGTGCCAAAACAGTCCCTCGATTTCTGTGCCCAACACCTCGAAATCTGTGCAGAAATCTATATTCGATTTCTGTGCAAAAAGGACAGTTCGTATAGATGATACGAAACTCGAAAAACGTGCATGTGTAGGCCTCGAAATTTGTGCAAGGTACAGCCTCGAAATCTGTCCCAACCTTCTCGATAAATGTGCCCAAAATCTCCTCGAAATCCGTGCCCCAAATAACTCAGTTGTACGATCTCCTTGGGATGTGTGTTGTACCAAAACCCTTCACCTCAATTTTTGTGCTGCCTAGAAAAAACTCAGCTGCCTCAAAATTCGTGCCTCCTCTCTCTTCTCTCCTCTCCTCACTTCAATCTGCAAACATGAGTGAAATGGCCTTTCCTTTCCTTTTTGGTGAGAACCCTAGGGTTCATCTAATCCAACGGTGGAGATTAGATGAGATGAGCGGATGAAATTAAATGCTCATAAATCTCATTTTAAAAATTAAATTCACTCACTTCACTTAAATTTTCCAAAAAGTGACTTTATTCTCTAAAGTTTAATTAAATGCTGATCTCAAGTCATTAATGCAAGGGTCACTTTATTTTCCCCTTTTAAGTGACTAAGGCTAAAGTCACCTAGGGGAACACTTTCCTAGGTACAAAAATCAACACCTTTACTATGAGATCAGCAGAGGATGAGCCATCAGTTGATGATCTCCCACTTTCAGCAGATCGAGAGTATCCAGATTAACCAGTTCTATTCCATGACTAAGCCTCATGACCCTAGATTCGATGACTGAGTTAGCCATTTTTCTTTTATGACCCAAAGAAGAGTTTATTATAGTACCCATGATATGTAGCAGCAGCAGTTGTTCCAGTGATCTTCAAATTGGTTTCAAATCCAATGCAGGTATATGACACAAGTGATATTATGGTTTGTGCATATGGATTTTGATGTTTCTCTATTACCTACTTTAGCAGTGAGACTCGGTTGATTTTGATTATATGTTGGCAATACTTTACCTTGGTTTACTTGGAATCTAAAGTATAAATGATCCAGTGGTTTTGATCGGGAAATTCTTTTGTATACTCATTGACCTCGCCCTACTCCCAGTATGGATTTAGTCATTTCCCTTCAGGGACATAGCTTGCTAGTCTTGGCATCATTTCCACTGTCTCCATCCATTCGTTGCCTTCCCATTTTCATTGACTATCCTTGACTTGTAACTTGACTAGTGACATCTGGGATTTCCCCCACCTTCACCTCTATGTTGGAATAGGTATCCATGTATAAAACTGTGTCTCGGTGTTGGTTTATGTGATGTTTATCACAGGGAATGTCTGCCTCTAAGTCTTGAACTCAAGTAGTCCTACCAAAGAAAGCATTTTTAGACACTAAGGCATCGGAGCTTAAAATTATTCTAAATGGATGCCCTACCAGCAAAATAAAAGTGTCTTTAGACACTATTGGAAATAGAAAAAATAAAACTAGCCAGTGGCCAAGAGATGAGCACTAATCCATTGTATGGTGTAAGGCTCATTTATCCCCCACAGGGTATCAGGGTGAGGCAAGCCCCTCAAGGCTGAGCCTTAGTCATTTTTTGGAAGCCCAGAAAGCTTTTCAGGGCACCTGCTCTTGGAGGCTGGCAAGTTATCAATGAAAAATAAAGTTGATGGCTAGAGGATGAGCACTCATTCTTTGTATAATGTACGGCTCATTTTCCCCCACAGGACAACAGGGAGAGACTGGCCCAAGAAGGTCATGTCTTTGTCATTATCTGGAAGCCCAGAAGACTTACCAGGGCACCTGCCTTTAGAAGTCAACTAGTGAAATAAATATTGAACAAATAAAATATTAAAAAGGTTGCTTGTCTAGAGTCTAGTGGAGCCTTCTCATCATTCCACCCATTTGTGAGATACTTCCATGCCCTATTGTTCACCTAGTCCAACTTATGGGTTGTGTGGATCCCCTTGTCCTTTAGCCTAGATGCTTACAATGTTAAGTCATCAAGTCATCCCTTGGCCTTACCTGTTGTTTATGATCCCTTCACCCTTAACTAGCAAAAGGGCTAAATCTATAAATGAGTATACATTGAAGGTTCTTGTTTTGAAACAACTAATCATTATGATTTGGATTATTATATATGTATTGTGCTTATACTTGGCAACAAAATCTAATCACACTTGAGTGTCACTGCTAACATAGATAATTGAGCATGCAGGTCCATTTGTACTTTGCAGTATCATAATTTAGCACTTGGGTCATCATTTGATCAGTTTTGACTTGGTCAACCCAGTGTTGGCCAGACCATGAGTAGGATCCAAGATGAGTTATAGACAGATGTTTTTAATTGATGATTATTTATGGTGTACAGGTGTCCATTAGACATATTCATACTTCAAATGGTGATTTGTTATGATGGCTTGTATTACTTTCATCATTATCAGCATTTACAATCTTTATTGTTATTATTGTTCTGACATTGATGGGTCCTCTGATGTACCTTTGTGACGGACATATGGTGTATGAGTACTCATTCCTAGTTGATTTGGACATTTTGAGTCCATTGGTGCAGTTGGTTTTTAGTTTCAGGCAATCACAGGACAGATATGGGTCTCTTGGCCTTTTTGCAACAGGTTTGCTTGGGGAAAATGAAAAAAAACACAATGTAAAAAAAATTAAGTTCTCCTAGGGCGCTAGAGGGAATCTCTAGGTGTAGCCGATGGATTGTACCATACTACCATGGTCCCAGATCCATCCGTGCAGTCACTTGGCTTCATTTTTTGGTCCCCGGTGAGATATGGGTTGTTTTATGTTCCCAAGGTGGCATTTTAATAATTAAAAATGGCTTTTGAGGAAATCAATTTGGGAAATTGAGGCAAAGGAATGGCATGGAATTAGTCTGAGGCACAGTGTTTGAGTCACATTTATCATCCGACATCGGCTTCACTTCACTCTAGGTCCACACATCCTTGATTTATGCAGTTTGAGGGTGTTTTGATGTATTTTGAGGGAGATCCCCTAGTGATTTTTATCACTCCTTTATATTATTTGCCACCACACCTGATTATTGTGCCATGGGGCCATGCTAGTGAAGGATTACATAACCTCCTAGCCCCACCATGTGCTACTTTGTGGTCATTAGTCATATCTTATGTGGTGTGCCCCTCATCGAGCATTTCTAATGATGCGCCACCCTCTATTTGTGAGTTGATCCATGTGAGATGTATCCGGCTAATCT
Organism: Pseudotsuga menziesii; assembly: GCA_001517045.1. Lineage (NCBI taxonomy): Eukaryota > Viridiplantae > Streptophyta > Pinopsida > Pinales > Pinaceae > Pseudotsuga > Pseudotsuga menziesii. Next base: position 588,900 of record LPNX011058964.1, on the reverse strand, counting down.
TAGCCGTAGATTAGGATGATTTTATCTATGATCTTGACCCTTGATCTTTTTGGATCTAGGTATTATGTACTTGAGAGATCTATATATTGAGATGCTCTCTCATTTGTAAAGGGACTTTTGGCTCTCTAACTCTTGGATTAATAAAATATTTTGCAGAAACTCTTGGAAGCTTTGTCGAATGTCTTGTATGGAGATTGGAAAGTCTTGTTCTCTCTAGCATTATTGCGGATCTATGCACTTCTAATATTTTTTGCAAGTTGCCATCCATCTGGTGAAGGAAGTGTTTGGGTAGGGGCGCTATTGTGACTGACCTCCATATCGTCCTCTCAAATCGTCTTGAATTTAGGGAGTATCTTTATTGTGTCTTACGACCATCTTGATGTTCTTTGATTATCTTTCTTTGTCATTTCATCTATCCTTTTGTAAATCGATTCTCATGGCAGATCTTTTTTGCAGGAGGGAGCGCTTGGCATCTGAGAGGAGGTAGCAATTTCACTTGTAGGGGCATAGAAAACGTTCGTAATTGATCGAAAAGGCAAGATCATCATCATACAAGGTTAGTAGCAAGTATTTCCAGGTACATCTGCATATATTTTATTTTTCCAAGCTTTGATCTGATTGTCACAACTAAGCCCTCTTTCTTAAAACCCTTATGATAGATCTGGTGAGTTTTTTATGACGGTCATCAAAACCCACTTGGAGATAAATGAATAAATCCTAGATCTCAAGTTTCACGTTAATCGAACTCCATTTGCCTTGGGATCTAGCACTAGTCACTCTAGGTGGGGGCACCCTCTTTGGGTGGGTGGTCTTTTCTTCAGATCTATCAGATGGGTATGCTTGGACCCACCTCAAAATCATAGATGCAATCGTCAAGCACCCTGATCTAGTCATCTCATGCCCCGATCTACTCTTTTGGGTCCACTTTGTCCACTTATGCAAAAAGCCTAGGTGGGTCCCTTTAGAGTTTTCTTCTATTTGGCTAGATCTCACTAGATCTACTTCCTTAAACTATTTGTGGTACAATCTCAATCAAGTTGGGTCATTTCCTATCTTTACTAAGCCTCCCCAACTTGGCCCTAACCTCTATACCACACTTATTCCATAGATCTACTTTTATCCACTCATTATCTCTCCTCTTTTATCTATTTCCAAACCCTAGGAGTGTTTTGAGCTAAGTCACATGACACAAGGACACAAGGATTCAAGTGTCTGACACAAACACGGTGACCCCTGGAATCAGGACACGTAGGACGCGTTATATCAGTGTAGTCAAACTCGGACTCAACAAATACTCGGTTGGCTTGGGACTCGGCAAACTCGCCGATTCGGATAAGACTCGGATCAGACTAGGCAAATATTAAAAAAATAGAAATATAGTAATTTTTGTGCACAAAAAATATACATAAAGACATTTCTAATCCATATAAGTTATAAAAACAATTCTATGCAGAAATTCATTAGATCATCTCATAAAAATTGATAACACAACATTTGACACTCCATAATACCATATTTCTATGCAAAATAGTGAAATGAAAGAGGATTCCTTGAACACATTCCAAAATAGTACCAAGTTCAAACTTCAAAGTTCAAATACATAACTCTAAACATAGCTAGCTGAAAATAAAAAAAGATAGTGTATCCAAGTCCAAACTCATGTCTCATGCATCACTACGAGTAGTAGATCGCCTAGCATAGGCCCTAGTAGACATAGTACCAACATCACTAGACTAAAAAATCAACTGTGATGCAGGTGTGCTTGGTGTTTCCATTTCGGAAAATGGAACACCAGAGGGACCCTCGGTCTCTTCATCAAGCCAACTCAAATCAACAGGAGCTTCATCCTCCACTACCCAATCAGATACTATATCAATCTAATCCAATAAAATTGGATCCAAATCCTTTGCTCGCAAATGTTTTGTGAGCATGCGAAGGTTGTAGTATACGTAGACCAACTTCTCCAACCTCTCATGCTCCAACCTGTTGCGCTTTTTGGTGTGGATGTGCTCGAATATCAACCAATAGCACTCACAACCTGACGCGCTGCAAGGCTTACTCTGGATTCTGATGGCAAATTCCTGTAGTTGTGGTGCCTCAGTGCCACAATCTAACTTGGGCTTTTATAAAAAACAAACAAACAAAGATTACAAGTTTTGCAATGTCAAACTTGAAAAAAAAATAGTGAAATTAAAGTTAATGATTTACGTAATTGAATCTTGCATGGCACTTTCTTATCCCTGAGACATTGTGTTGAGCTAAATCCAAACATGCCAAATGATTCCTTGTACATATCTTGTTGCAGATTGATTTGGTCTTGAATCTCTTGACTTGGGTACATCCTCTCAATGCATAGCATCACACCTCTCATCACCTCAAGATCTTTTTGAATTTTAGACCCAACATTATAGAATATGCTTGGATTGAGATATGCCCCTGCTGCATGTAATGGTAAATGTAGTTGCCTGTCCCACCTAGAATCAATAATATCCCATATAGGGAAATATTTAGATTCATCCCCCCCTATAGAAGGCCTTTATGGCCTCTTTGGCCCTGTCCATCCCCTCATAAAGATATCCCATTGGTGGTTTATCACCATCCATGATCCTCAACACTTTCACAAGTGGCTTTGTCATGCTGACAATCTCAATGACTTCCTCCCATAAACAATCTCTACGAACAGACAAACTCATAGCCATTGCATCTGGTTTTGTGCTATCTTTATAATGTATTCATTCCCTGCTACTAACCATTCGTCTCAATGCTTGGTACTCATTAAGAAGGCTTTGGAGGGAGAGAGTTTGTTGCAAACCATGTGACAACAGGGCGACTGAGTTCACCTTCTGTGTACTCTCTCATAAGGCTCAACACCCAAGCATGGTTATAAATAGATTTGGTTATTTGTTTGCACTCGTGAACAACATCTTGCACCCATGCCAACTTCCCAATGTCCTCCAACATCAAATCTATACAGTGGGCAGCACAAGGGGTCCAAAAAATAGAAGGGTATTTTGCACAAAGTAATTTACCTGCTGCCACAAAATTTGCAGCGTTGTGCATGATTACTTGGACAACATGTTTGACCCCCACTTCTTCCACAACCTCTGCTAACAATGTAAAAATCAGATTTGGATCTTTCACATGTGAAGATGCCTCAGCGGATTTCAAGAACACGGTTCCTTTAGGGAAAGCCACAAGGAAATTTATGATTGTTCTATTCCTCTGATCTGTCCACCCATCAAACAAGATTTTGCAACCTGTAAACTCCCATGAGCTTTTTATGCTCTCCAACTGCTCCTTGATAGCTTGCAACTCCTCATCTAGATCTTTCCCCCTAAGAGCACTATAAGAGGGGTTAGCGCCTGCAATAGCATCTATCATGAATTGATAAAAAGGAGACCTTGCAAGGTTGAATGAGAGGCTGTCATGGTACCAAAAGCTCCTCACTGCCATATCTGCCTCCTTCATTTTCCTTTCATTAAAGCTGTCCAATGTTGGCTGAGATCCTAGGGAGGTACGAGGGAGGAAGAAAGGAGAGGTGATAGATGGACTTGGTGGAACATTTGATGAGCAACTACCTGGAGGTCCCATTGGAGATCTATCAATCCCTGCAATTTCAAACCTCAGCCTAGATATTTTGGCATTTTGTTCTTTGATACTTTCCAAAGCAGCGTACATTTTCGCTGTGACTTCTTCATGGCAGCCATCACAAACTACGACATCTTTGCACACAGCTCGAGCTAGGTGGTGTTTTAACCTGTTTATGCCCCCATACATAGTTCTTGGACAGTAATTGTACTTTACTTGATTGTCTTGCCCTGGGACCACCCGAACACAATGTTCCCATGCTTTATTAAGAGGCCTTCTAGGTCTTCCCTTAGGCGCCATGGATCTGGCAATGGAGAAAGAATAAATTAAAATAAAATGATTATTTTTATAACAAAAAAATCATAACAAAATTAAATGAATTTAAAACAAATATAAATTACTATGGCAGGTTGTGTCGGGCCTCGGATAGCCATCACAGCCCACAGGCCTGTAGGTTGCCACAGGGGGCAGCCTACAAGCTTGTGGGTTGTGATGGCAGCCTCCACATGCTACCATCATAGCCCAAGAATTAAATGAGGTAAATAACAACTAAATTACATATCCCTATGATGTGTATGTTTTTTAATAAATAAAATTATATTTAATAATTTAATGAGGAACCTTTAAAACAGTATTTATTCAAGAACAAACTTAAAATAGCACTATGTATGTTTTTGAATAAATAGCACTGTATTTATTCAAAAACATACACATCAAACTGTAATTTAAAAATTAATATGAACATAAATATGAAGAAAAAAAAACTTAACTATATATGGAAAGGTTAAAAAACTTGAAAACTTTAAAAAAACTTTAAATAAAACTTTAAAAAAACTTTTAAAACTTTGAAAAAACTTTAAATAAAACTTAAAAACTTAAAGAAAACTTTTAAAACTTCCAAAAAAAAACTTTCTACGACCTGCCAGTCCTGGACTCCCAGAAGACTAATAAAAAAATTGCTTATAATGTGTCTATTAAATTATCAATAATGTGTTTGTTAATAATATTAGTGTCTGATATTATGTCATACACATTATTAAACATAAAATTAAACCAAAAACAAAACAAAAAACAACCTGTAAAACTGCTGAACTTGGTGTGAAGTTTGAACTTTGAACCCTGCTAACTTGAAAACAAACCCGCTGAAGTTGAAACTTACCCTGATGTGAACACGAACAGAACGATGTTGAAGAACTGTGTTGAACCCTGCTCAGCGTTGATGCTGATGCGTTGACTTCAAAGTTGAACCCGATGAGCATGCGCTGAAGTTCAAAGCACCGAAGCTCAGACCTCGGACTCAAAGTTCAACCACCGAAGCTCAGACCTCAGACTCAAAGTTCAACCACCGAAGCTCAGACCTCGAACTCAAAGTTCAAACCTCGGACTCAAAGTTTCAAACCCGTCGATGGTGAAAGAGACAAGCTCGTGGGCATATCTTAATATGTCGGGGAAATGGAAAGAGCTTGCAAGAAAATGGAAAGAGCTCGGGGGCGGTGGAAAAAGCTCGCAGGAAAATGGAAACACGTCAGGGGTTGTAACGTTTATCACGGGCCTCCTCATCCGCTGAGTCAACCGACAGATTTTTTTAGCAGCGACTCCATACTCACGAGTCCGACGAGTACCCCTGATTTTCGGCAAGTTGGACGATTTTCTGACGAGTGTCTCGAGTCTCGAGTCTACAGCCCGAGTTTGCTGCGAGTAACCGGCATCGATCTCACTCGGTTGGACTCGTCATACTCGACGAGTATAACCCCAGTCTGACTACACTAGGTTGTAGTATGTGTAGACCAACTTCTCCAACCTCTCATGCACCAACTTGTTGCGCTTTTTGGTGTGGATGTGCTCGAATACTGACCAATTGCGCTCACAACCTAACGCACTGCAAGGCTGACTCGGGATTCTGATGGTAAATTCCTATAGTTGTGGTGCCTCAGTACCACAATCTAAACACCAATGGGTTGTTTTATAAAACAAACAAACAAAGATTACAAGTTTTGCAATGTCAAACTAGAAAAAAAAATAGTGAAATAAAATTTAATGATTTACGTAATTGAATCTTGCATGGCACTTTCTTATCCCTGAGACGTTGTGTTGAGCTAAATCCAAACATGCCAGATGATTCCTTATACATATCTCGCTGCAGATTGATTTGTTCTTGAATCTCTTGACTTGGGTACATCCTCTCAATGCATAGCATCACACCTCTCATCGCCTCAAGATCTTTTTGAATTTTAGACCCAACACTATAGAATATGCTTAAATTGAGATATGCCCCTGCTGCATGTAATGGTGAATGTAGTTGCCTGTCCCACCTGGAATCAATAATATCCCATATAGGGAAATATTTAGATTCATCCCCCCTATAGAAGGCCTAGATGGCCTCTTTGACCCTGTCCATCCCCTCATAAAGATATCCCATTGGTGGTTTATCACCATCCATGATCCTCAACACTTTCACAAGTGGCTCTCTCATGCTGACAATCTCAGTGACTTCCTCCCATAAACTATCTCTACGGACAGACAAACTCATAGCCATTGCATCTGGTTTTGTGCTATCTTTATAATGCATCCATTCTCTGCTACTAACCATTCGTCTCAATGCTCGGTACTCATTAAGAAGGCTTTGAAGGGAGAGAAAGTTTGTTGCAAACCGTGTGACAGCATGGCAATTGAGCTCACCTTCTATGTACTCTCTCATAAGGCTCAACACCCAAGCATGGTTATAAATGTATTTAATTATTTGTTTGCACTCGTGAACAACATCTTGCACCCATGCCAACTTTCCAATGTCCTCCAACATCAAATCTATACAGTAGGCAGCACAAGGGGTCCAAAAAATAGTAGGGTATTTTACACAAAGTAATTTACCTCCTGCCACATAATTTGCAGCGTTGTCCATGATTACTTGGACAACATGTTTGACCCCCACTTCTTCACAACCTCTACTAACAATGTAAAAATCAGATTTGCATTTTTCACATGTGAAGATGCATCAACAAATTTCAAGAACATGGTTCCTTTAGGGCAAGCCACAAGGAAATCTATGATTGTTCTATTCCTCTGATCTGTCCACCCATCAAACAAGATTGTGCAACCTGTAAACCCCCATGAGCTTTTAATGCTCTCCAACTGTTCCTTGATACATTGCAACTCCCCATCTAGATCTTTCCCCCTAAGTGCACTGTAAGAGGGGCCTTTGTATCCAGGGCCAGCGCCTGCAATAGCATCTAACATGGGCTGATAAAAAGGAGACCTTGCAAGGTTGAATGACTAATAATAAAATTGCTTATAATGTATCTATTAAATTATTAATAATGTGTCTGTTAATAATATTAGTGTATGATATTATGTCATACACATTATTAAACATAAAATTAAACCAAAAACAAAACAAAAAACAACCTATAAAACAGTAAAATTGTTGAACTTGATGTGAAGTTTGAACTTTGAACCCTGCTAACTTGAAAACGAACCCACACTGAAGTTGAAACTTGAACCCTGATGTGAACACGAACAAAACAATGTTGAAGAACTGCGTCGAACCCTGCTCAGCATTGATGCTGATGCGTTGACTTCAAAATTGAACCCGATGAGCATGCGCTGAAGTTGAAACCACCGAAGCTCAAACCTCGGACTCAAAGTTCAACCACCGAACCTCAGACCTTGGACTTTGCCAAAGCTCAGACCTCAGACTCAAAGTTTCAAACCCATCGACAATGAAAGAGACGAGCTCGTGGGAAGATCTTAATACGTCGTGAAAAAGACGAGCTCGTGGGAAGATCTTAATACGTCAGGGCAATGGAAAGAGCTCACGAGAAAATGGAAACATGTTGGGGGCTGTAACGTTTATCATGGGCCCATTCATCCGCTGAGTCAACCGACGGATTGTTTTAGCAGTGACTCCATACTCGCGAGTCCGACGAGTACTCCCGATTTTCGGCGAGTTGGAGGATTTTCTGACTAGTGTGCCGAGTCCCGAGTCTACAGCCCGAGTTTGCTGCGAATAATCAGTACCGATCTCACTCAGCTGGACTTGTCATACTCGATGAGTANTACACTGTGTTATATATAACACACACACACACACACACACACACACACACACACATATATATATATATATTAAAAATATAGACAGAGATCCAAATTTTTACAAATATTCAATATAAATCAAAATCAATGCACATTTAACATTAGTAATTAGTATTACACATTTACAAATCAAATCAGTAATCACAATGAGATTATGAGACACATACATAATTCATGATACAGTATACTCATGATAGTCATGAAAATCAAAATGTATTACATAGATGTCGGAATGCCACTAGCAAATGCCAAATAGACCAATACTAAATAGTAATAGTAAATACAAAAAGGTGTAGATCAAGATGGAAGAATGAAGAGTCCCATCTATCAATAGTCCTCCTCCATGCCTGAATCAACAAACTCATCACTACTCGCTTCTTCCTCCTCTCCACCCATCTGAAGATCAATATCTATTGGTGTGGAGGATGACCCCTCCAAAGGATCACTATCATCAAACATCATTGGCTCTAGCACTTGATTACTACAAATCCACGTTGGCTAATGCCAACTCAATAATGTTGTCCAACCCCATATCATCAGGAAAGACATCCCACGTCTTTGTCTTTCCCTTCACCCACTCCTCCCTCTTCCTGTAAATTAGACGAAGGTTGGTATGCACATACACCATCGTCTCTACTCTGGACTGCTCACTTTGTGTGATAACTGGTCCCATCAAACCAGGGTGATCCACTTTTACTTTGTTTAGCAAACTTGCCCATGACTGCCTTCCAGTGGTTAGACTGTTCTTGAAGGAACCCGCTCTGATACCAATTGTTGAAATACTGAGGGGGGGGCGAATCAGTATTTGCACACTTGGAAGATGAGGCTTCATTCTGTTGCAACCTTTGCTCCACTTCTTTGCACACATTGTTTACAATATATTCTATTCTATTCTGATGTGAGTTTCCAAAGGAATCCATCTTCCTAAATAATATTCCAATATCATATTCACAAAACTCCAAAAAAGACAAAAACTCCTGGATCTCTTTGCTTAATGTTTGATATCTTCGGAGGTACTCAAAAGCATCAACTTCCAGTGCCTTTCCTCCAATGACCATTCTGCCATCAACAATGTTGAACTCTAGTGGATTAAGCCTTCTGCTCTCTATGCACATAATGTCATATGACGAGTCATTATCATCAACATTAATAACCTCATCATCATAATAGGATGCTTCCTCATCATCCCATTCAAAATTATCACTAGCTAGTGCTAGTCTCATGGCAACAAATTCCTTCTTTCTCGGAAGAGGTGTCTTGCAATCTTGGGACAATGTCAAAAGCCCTGTACACGCTTTAGAGTGTTTAAGTTCCCCTAAGATGTTTATATGGTTCCCCGGTTGTTTCTTTGGATTCCCCAGTACCACAACCTATGCCCTAATACCCTAGAAAGTGTCCTTGGTGGATTGAAGAAGTGTAGAACGTCAAAGAGTTCAAATGACCCATTCTGTGGTCATTTGTGTTTTTAATAAGGTCATGGTACCCTAGGAGAAGTCCCTAAGCCCACAATCTAGAACTTGACCCTATGTTGTATGCCTTGACCTTAAAATACTAATGATGTTGCACAATGATGCCCTCTTGATCCCATGATGATTCCCATTGCACCTTTACTTTGATTAGCCTTTGATATACCATTTAACATTGCCAAGATTGAAGAACCCATTCTACCATTCCATGTTTGAAGCTGCTACTATTGTTGGCCCAAGGTATATGGGCCCTTCCTATAATGATTTGAGAGGGTGTATCCTTCAAGGGGAAAAGGTCTATTGCACACAAATATTAGCTAAGCTTAAGGAATCACGAAAAACCACCAAATGCACCGTGATCTCAGATGGGTGGACTAATGGGAAGGGTGGGTCAATTCTAAATTTCTTGGTTAATTGTCCCACAGGGACAATGGTTATCAAAAGTGTTGATGCAAGTGCATATACAAAAGATGCACAATTATTATGTGTGTTGTTGGATGTAGACCCGCAGTATGTTGTCTAAGTCGTCATGGATAATGTCGCTAATTATGTTGTTGTTGGGAGGTTACTCATGTTGATGTAGTAGATGGGTGAGGCATCACCTCACAAGTCGGGCCAGTAAATAAATAATTAGATTCATTTTAATATTGCACAAATAACAAGTCGGCCCCAATCAAAAGTCACCCAGAAATCAGTATAAATAGGAGGGACGCCTCCTCTTTTGAACATAGCAACAAAGCAAGTTTGCTCTAGCTAAGAGAAGTTCGCTACTGCAACTAGGAGGAGAGTGTTTTGGGGTTCTCCACTTTGGAGAAGTTTCTCTCTTGTTTTCTTGGGATTGTGCTACTATTATCTAGATGTACAACGATCTCTATTGAAAGAGCTCAAGGGAGACAAATAGCTTTGCCTATGGTTGGGAGATGAGTGTTCTTATCATCATGGTTAAACGAGCTCCACATTGATTTTGTTTCTGTCCTTTGTCATTCCTTTAGAGATCCTCGTTATACTGCTATCATGGAGAGGTATCCAACCTTGTACTAGAGTCCTTGTGCCGCCCATTGCATTGATTTGATGCTAAAGGACATGGGAAAAATTCCTTAGATCAAGGAAATCATTGATTCAACTAGGAGTGTGACCAAATATATATATAATCACACATTTGCTCTTTCACTCATGAGACGGTTCACAGGGAACAAAGAGTTGGTACGTCCCACAATCACATGTTTCGCCACCAGCTTCATTTCTCTTCAATCACTCCAGAGTATGTTGGAGTTACAAAGGATGTTTCTTTCTAATGAGTGGGATGCTTGTGTCTATAGCACCAAACAAGATAGGCAAGTCGTAACCCAACTTGTGGGACATGACCAGAGATTTTTGAGTGGAGTAGGTGAGTTTTGTGCCATTAGTGAACCTTTGCGAAAGGTTCTTCGATTGGTTGATGGTGACAAGCCTGCAATCGGCTACTTGTATGAGGCCATGGATAGGGCCAAGGAAATTATCTATTGGTGACAAGGGGGAGGAAGGACTCACCAAGAAAGCTCAGATATGGGGTGCAATTGATGAGCGATGGAATAACACTCTCCATCGTCCCATTCATGCAGCAGGGCTCTACCTCAACCCTGCATTCACTTATGCTTGTGGATTTAATTTTGATGGTGAACTCATGGATGGTTTTTTCCAATGTGTTCAGAAGACGCTGCACACTCTAGCTGAACGCTTAGAGATTTCTAGACAGCCGAAGATAAATAGGATGGCATCCATGGTTTTGGGTTACAAGATGGTTGTCCTAGATAGGACAATAAAGATGCCAAGAAAGCTTCAATTTCAAATTTTGTTTTTTCCTTTCTATATATTTGACATTTATTACTTGATTTTATTCATTGTAAATGTCTAGTGGAAACAGTATGGGGGAAAGCTCCCAGAACTGCAGAAACTTGACATTCAGGTGCTTAGCCAAATTTGCAGTTCTTCAGGGTATGAGTGCAATTGGAGTGTCTTTGAAAAGATACACTACAAGAAGTGCAACAAGTTAGAAATGTTCAAAAATGCCACAATCAGAATTTTAAATTGTTTATTTTTTTTTTAATTTTAAATTTTAATTTACTACAATTTACCATCACTAACTATGGCCCTCAATATTCATACAGGTTAGGTACCCTGGGCCTTAATGACTTAGTCTATGTCTACTACAATCTAAAGCTATGGATGAAGCAACTTGACAAAGAACCTACCATAGAGGCCATTTCATTGGATGCCATTGACACCACTACTCAATGGAGGGTGGAGATTGAAGAGCCTGAGATGGAGGCAGCATCCGAGCAGTTGGAAGAGGATGAGCATGCAAATGATTTGGGGGAGGTGATGGCAATGATGGAGGGGGAGTGGGAGGAGGAGGATCCACTTCCAATGGATACAGATGTTGAGGAGATTGATCTTCCGGTGCAGCCAATGCCACCACCACCTCCACGAAGACCTACAGTTGGACTTGGGACTGGGAAAAGACAACTCACTTTGCCTTCCACCTCAGCTGGAGTAGCTAGAGGCTCTAGAGCTTCCAGTCCAACCTCATACCGAGTACCTCCACAACCACCTACTGCTTCCAAAGGAAGTGTGGTGCCCTTTACCTGTAAAAGGGGTCGAGGGACTTGATGATTTGGATTCCTATGATCTATCATTTTCATTGTATTATGTATTATTTAAAATCTAGATGCCTCATGAAGATTCATCTCATGAGATACATCTATTTTGAGCATTTGATGGAATTTTGTATCATCCTATCAAGCACATGTTTCAGAATTTTCAGTTTAGTAACGATATGTGACCACTTTACATCTTATGCAGCTTATTTATTAGTTGCATCATCATATTTATGTAGCAATGTGTCTATTTGATGTTGTTGTTGCTATATGTTTTAAAAATGAAAAAAATGAGTTTTTTTGTAATTTTTTGAGGTCTTGCGACATTTTCCAAAATTTTCCGATATTTTCCACCAATACCACCAAGAAGTTATATTCCAGACCCTTGTCGATACTTTCCCCGAGACGATATATGCAACATTGATTTTAACCATGAGAACATAGGGACATTATCAAAGCAACAATGCACATCAACCCAACACCTAATTATCACTAAAATAATTCAAACAACCTCACAAATTATGACATGTCCATTACTACTTTGAATCAGTGAGGCGAGAAGAGTACCTGTAACTAAAGCATCAGACTTTTGTTTAAAAGCCTTGAAGAGCTCCACAGAAATATTTCCCATTGCATCATTAGCTAGTAGGTCTGCAAGTTTTTCCAAAGATATCGAAATACGAGGCATGCCCTTAGACTTCTGAGCCATAATCTTGGCAGAGGTGGCACCTACAATAATCAGCATTCATTAGACATAGTTCACAACTTAGAATTTGAGGGATAACTTTTCCTAAAACTTGTAATTCTTATCACTTCTAAACAAGGCAAATGATTATCTCAGCCTGTCATATAATTTTCTCATTAATGCTATTCAAAAATTGGGGAATAAATCAGAGATCCTTTCTTATCATGATTGCAGTATCATCTAATGAATAATATCAGTCCATACTCCATACGGTCCAAATAACTTTTCATTCAGAAATTTAATAATTTCCTGAGATATGTCAGAGAACCACATAAATACTTGAGGAATGAAGCAAGCCAGAATATGAGAGAGAAGATGTATTTGATGCACTAAAAGCTTATTACATTTTCATATTTATTAGATGGGAGACATACATTGAGTAGGTTCTGCAACTCCCAAGCATCCAATCACCAATTAATACCTTAAGTCATCATTACCATATGGCATGACCATATAGCTTAAATTTAAAATAAAGTGCAATACAAAGTGCCCAAGTAATTAATATGGCCCTTGAACCCACATCTGAGAAATGTCTTCAAGCAGCAACTAGAAATGCACTGTACAATATGGACAAAACATGGCTGATGTAGAATGGATCATATCATCATCACATATCTCAACACCCTCTTTGCTGCAGTCCAATGCTCTACCTTCAGCACTGTCATAATTTTGAAATCAAACTTACAGCATAACTCAAATCAGTTATAATGGATGTACGGTATATCAAGCTCACCACTAGCTGCCTGTCGACTGATTCATTAACTGCCTTCCAGTCAGTCTTGGTTGAAAGTTTCAACCCTTTTTCTATAGCTGTAGATGAGATTTTGCAATTTGTCAAGCGAATCCCCTGCATATTTTCTTTGTGAGACAAAACAACTACTACCAGTTTGCCAAACTTCTACACCTAGACAGTAATGCAGGGGACCTAGATCAATCATGTCAAAAGCTTCACTCATAAGATTTGATCCATTCAATCACTCTTACCTCACTACCTGTACTAATGATGCCATCACCATAAATGACCAATAGAATGATATCATTACCAATGCTTTTGACATAACAATCGGAATTTTAAGGACTCTGCTGGAACCCTATGTTCATTCAAGTACCTATCAATCTTAATGTACCATGCCCAGGGTGGCTACTTCAGGCTATATAGAGCCTTCTTCAATCTGCAAACAAGATACTCCTTCCTTGGAACCTGAAATCGTTGTGGTTGACGCATATTGACCACTTCCTCCAAAACTCCATTGAGAAAAGCACTCTTCACGTCCATCTACTGGACCTTCCAGCCAAAATGTGCTGCCATGGGTGGAACTAGTTGAATAGTGCTCATCTTTGCTATAGGAGCAAAGGTCTCCTCACAATCAATACAATCTCACTGACAGAACCCTTTTGCAACTAACCATTCCTTGTACTTATCAAGTGTGCCATCTACCTATTACTTGACCTTGTACACCCATTTGCAACCAATGGGTCTCTTCCTTGGTGGAAGAGCTGTGAAATCCCAAGTTTGAATTTCATCAAACCTATTACCCCCCATTTTGTATGGGTATCCACGTCTGAATTTGATCACATTCTTCATGGGGTAGCTTTGTCATGATGGGGCGAATCTGAGTTGTCTTTTAGACAATTTTGTGGATTGTGACAGAAGTGGTCCTCTTCATTGTCAATCCTGTGCACTCCAACAGTAACGAAGCTGGTCAAACACTATTTTTGGGCAGCCTTGAAGGTATATCAGTAGTCCTGGGCATTATTTGAGCTAGTCTGAGGATGTAAAAAGTTGAGAGTAACCTCAGATCCATTCCTGGGCACTCCAGTTGAGTTGACTAGGGGATTAACAGTAGAAAGCACCCAGATTAATGCAGCCTTTGAAATCTGTTTTGAAGTAATGATAATGGAAAGAAAAAAGAAAAAAAACTGAAGCGAATGGCTAAAATATATGGAGAGTCCACTGTTGCATGCACACTGGATTCACCCCAGGCAGTCTGAGACAATATTTGCAGCCTGCATACTGTTAGTTTTTGTACTTAGGCAGATGTTCCCTAGGTGACTTTTATTTTTGCCTAAGTCACTTAGAAGAGGGAAAAAGGTGACCCTCACATTAAATGTCACTTAATGAGACTTTATAAACATAAAGTCACTTTTTGATTAATTTAAGTGGGTGAGTAATTTTATTTATGAGAATTAAATAAAAGGGATTTTTACTCTCAATGAATCTCATCCATTGGATTGGATCTTTTTCCACCATTGGATTAGAGACCCACTTAGGGTTAAACAAAAAGGCTGAGGGAGGCAAAAAGACATTCACTTTTCATTTTTTCATGAGAAGGAAGAGGAGCTGAGAGAGGAGGTCGAGACTGAGAGCAAGGGCACGATTCCCAAGGAAATTAATGCACAGAAATCGAGGAGTACAGGAGCAATAAATATTGGCACAGAAAACGAGGTGTTTATGCACAGGAATCGAGGAGGAGTACGGCCAGCATTTATTACTGTACGGCTGCATTTTATTTGCACAGAAATCGAGGTAGAGTACGGCCTGTTTGTTGCTGTACGGTTGCATTTATTACAGCACGGGTTTCAAGGTATTTTCCAGCACAGAAATCGAGGAGATTAGGTCTGTACGGCCTGCATTTATTGCTGTACGGACAGCATTAAATTTGCATAGTTTTCGAGGGTACAGACAGCACAGAAATCGAGGGTACGGCCCTGCATTAAATGCTGTACGATTTTGCACAGAAATCGAGGTCAGTTTGTAATTGTACGGCCTGCATTTATTACTGTACGGTTGGCTCAGAAATCGAGGTGCTGTTCATGCACAGAAATCGAGACAGTCTGCTGCTGGTCAAAAATCTGGGTTGAGATAAGTTGGAAATTTTGACTGTAAATTTAATGTCTGATTTTTGCTGAAGAAAATAATAAATCTCTCTCCTCTCTCTGACTGGTTTTCCCCGTGGGGGTTTTTTCCAGGGCTTATTTGGCCAAAAATCTCTGAGTCAAATTTATGGTGTGACTGTCCATATTTGTTTTTCAGCCTGTTAATATTTTACTGTGTGTTTAAAATTGTTCAGTAAATTTTTTAAGTAACTTACAGCCAATGCAAAACCGGCTGTAAGTGAAAAACACAAAAATGTTCATTTAAACCAGCAAGCAGTAAAACCCAGAATTTTCTACATGGTATCAGAGCTTGGGGGCTGAAAGCAGTGATTTTTGCAGACACACAGTAATTTCCAGAACTCAGAAATTTTATTATTTTACTTCTGTCAGTGAGCAGCATTTTGTTTGGTTGGTGAAGAGACGGCTACAGGACTTAGATTGGAGGATAGGTTGGATGGGACAGGGAATTTTGTGCCGTGGAAGGCCAGAATTTTGCTGTTACTTGAAGAGAATGAGCTATGGCCAGATGTAGTGAGGAACACTACAGCAAATCCTATTACCATTCCTGCATCTACTGATGCAGCAGCCCTTTCAGCCTTCAACAAACAGGACTGTAGAGCTAGAAGGATTATTCTTGATGCGGTTAAAGATCACATTATCCCTCACATTTCAGGTAAGGATAGGGCACATGAGATGTGGACAGCCTTAACCAGCCTGTATGAGAGTTCTAATGAGAACAGGAAAATGGTTCTCAGAGAAAAACTCAAGAGCATAAAGATGAATGGGGGTGAGGGAGTCACAGCTTACCTTACTAGGATTTCTGCAATTCGGGATGAACTTGCAGCGGTTGGGGAGAAGGTTGCCCCTACAGAGCTTGTCCGCACCGCAGTGAATGGGGCTTCAAAGTCCTGGGGTGCTTTTGTGCAAACTATAGTGGGTATAGAGAACCTACCTGACTGGGAGAGGTTTTTTACATTGGCCTATATTTGTTTATCGCTTACACCAACAAGTGATATTGGTAAAGTGGTTGTTAATAATTTGCATGAAAATTGCTTTATTGACAGTCCTATTAATACATTTTATGGACATTTGTCCTAGAGAATCATTGTGTAAACTCTCAAACTTTGTTATACTACTGCTGCCATGACTTGTCATTAAACTTTATGTGATAATGCTGCATTAATAACTGTTATATGTCACTTATACTGCTGTCATAAGTACTTCCATGGATGACTGATATGTTGCCACTTGTAATGCTGCATATGCTTGTTTTGGATTTATTAAGTTGTGACGAAGAACTTGTATCTCTGCTAATATTTGCTTATCACTCACACCATTCGCACATAGGAAATGTTTGGCTATATTATTGGTTTATCTTTAGACACATCTACTTACTCATACACACACATAGGGTGCTTCCTTCACATTATAGAATTGACTCCATTAGGCACTAGTCACTAACCATACAGACATACAAGATATTATTTGGTGTCCAAGTGTGTTTTGCAGAGTTGTAATAGGGATCTCCCCTAGGAGGCTTAGGCTTCCAAAGCAGTTGGGAGAAAGTAACTAAGGTGACAGTGGTCACTTTCTCCTCACATGCCTACCGGTGGCTTAGACTGTCATTTCAACCGGTAACACTACATCAAAAAGGAATCCTTGGATCCTTATCATTGTAACAAAGATGTTATAAAACCATACACGTCATTTTAATATCGCATTACCCAACCTCGATGATACAATCATAGTATAAGTAGCATATCTCAATAGCTTATCTAACAACAAAATCTAGGAACTTTTGTTAAGTTACCTAAAAGATGTTATAAAACCATACACATCATTTTAATATCACATTGCCCAACATCGATGACACAATCATAGTATAAGTAGCACAACTCAGTAGCTGATCTAACAACAAAATCTAGGAACTTTTGTTAGGTTACGTATTGCTCAGAGAGTACTCTTACTCTGAGAGGTATTCATCGATGGGAGAGAACCTCATAAAAGTGAATGTCTTATAGCCCCTTTTCATCTATTTTTGGCACTTTGAGTTACTTAGGACTGGGAAAGAGCACTACTTAAGTCATTGCATAAAAATATGTGGAGTGGGCACATTGGCATGTGTGGACATGTGCTTACTTGACCTTAGCACAGGTGGTGCACACTACTTGAGTTGGTTACTTGGAAAAGCATACTTGGCAAGATTTTTCGTGTAACCATTTAACCTTAGCAAATGTAACCACTTGCCCTTAGCATATGTAAAGCACACTATTTGAGGAAGGGTGCATTCTCTTGGATCGACGTTGACCTTGTTTGGAGGAAGACTCTCTTGGAGGATTCAAGGTTTGGCTAGAGTGGACTTTGACTTTGTAGAGCACTCCACTTGTGAACCTATTCTTCCTTGTGGACCTAATCTTGTTAAAATTTTAATGGTTATAAAAGATATTTAAAGTTTAAACATTTAGCATCATTTCATCATAACCATAACAGTAGGATCAGTGAAAGAAAGACAAGCACAGCAAGACAAAAGAACACGGAGATTTATCCTGGGAAACCACAAAGGAGAAAACCCAGCAACTTCTTTAGTATAGATTCCGTCACCAAGAAGAATGCCAACCAAAATAGTAAGAACCCCAAAGACAATAGCAGCTATCTCTCTTCTCCAGCGAACCTCTTCATTCTCTCTCTTACACACTTGCTTGAGTGAGTGTATGTCCAAATGAGAGGAGCACCTCCTCTATTTATACTCATCAAGTGAGTGACCTAATAACCTGTCTACGTCGGCCTATTGCTCTAAACAGGGCCGACCTACCTAGGGAGACAAAATAATATTTACATAATATTCTTGTGGGTACTATTGACCCGACTTACAACGGAGGTTTTACCTAAAGACTTTTACATGACCAAGTTATATCAATGACATTTCTGAATGGAGGAATAACATCTCTGAAAGGAGGTACAACAATAATACAATAAAAAGTACAATAAGAATATCTTCCGAAGTTACATTCTTCAACAAATCTAGGGTTTGTTTGTAACTACCCACTCCCTTATTCTATAAAAGGGAAGGAGGGTGCTTCACTTGAGTACAATAGTATAGCTAGATTTTTAAGAGTATAGTAGTTGTAACTTGTGATAGCTAGCTGTTTGCTTTTTGCATTGGCAGCTTGGGAGAAGCTGATTTGTTATGTCATCATCTTTTAATGTAATATAAAGAGAGGTGACTGTTCCAAATTCGGCATACAGATGTAATATTGTTTAATGTTGTAGCTGATTTATTTGCTGATATTATGAACAGTTGATCCGGTGCTGAGCTGATTCAGCATGCTTATATAGTTTTCAAATCTGATGTATACTTGATGTTGGGCTAGTTCTGAGCTAAATTAATTCTCAGATTTGATTTTCAGTCTTCATTTTATTAGAT
The DNA here is from genome assembly GCA_001517045.1 of Pseudotsuga menziesii. Lineage (NCBI taxonomy): Eukaryota > Viridiplantae > Streptophyta > Pinopsida > Pinales > Pinaceae > Pseudotsuga > Pseudotsuga menziesii. Next base: position 570,072 of record LPNX011058964.1, on the reverse strand, counting down.
CTAGTGTCTGGATGATGCTGGAATGATCTAAACTTTTGATATGTGGTGTCTACACTCTTGAATATTGCCTACAGTGTTTTAGTGTTTGCAGATTTGAAGTTTTGATAGATATTTCAGATTTTGCTGTAAGGATGAAGTTCTATGAATGCAGATCCTGTCATAAGCGAAAATACTGAAAATGTTCTCATATGGCATTTGCATAGGTCCCAGTAAAAGAGAAAGATTACACACACACACACTTTTTATTTTTATGATATATCATTTATTGACAGAAAATTATTTACAAAAGGGAACATAAGGGTGGACAGGTATACACAAAGATGTTTCATATCCTCTTTCTTAACTCTACTAAAGCGGTAATTATCAAGCTCCTTGGCATCTCAAATCAATCGACATCCTCTAGCTAACAGTTGCATACATTCTTCTTCCCGCCAAACATGACACACACAAGCACTTACCAAGGCTTGCTCAAAGAACATTACATACCCAAGTGGTTAACATGATCTAAACTTTTGATATGTGGTGTCTACACTCTTGAATATGCCTACAGTGTTTTAGTGTTTGCAGATTTGAAGTTTTGATAGATGTTTCAGATTTTGCTGTAGGGATGAAGTTCTATGAGTGCAGATCCTGTCATAAGCGAAAATACTGAAAATGTTCTCATATGGCATTTGCATAGGTCCCAGTAAAAGAGAAAGATTACACACACACTTTTTATTTTTATGATATATCATTTATTAACAGAAAATTATTTACAAAAGGGAACATAAGGGTGGACAGGTATACACAAAGATGTTTCATATCCTCTTTCTTAACTCTACTAAAGCGGTAATTATCAAGCTCTTTGGCATCTCAAATCAATCGACATCCGCTAGCTAACAGTTGCATACATTCTTCTTCCCACCAAACATGACACACACAAACACTTACCAAGGCTTGCTCAAAGAACATTACATACCCAAGTGGTTAACCCTAAATAAATCCAAGAATAAGAACCATATCAAAACAGAATCTTTTAAGGACATCACAAGTAGAGAAGTGCAAATGGCTCCTGAAGGTTCAATGTCAAACTACTTTAAACATCATGCAAAGCCACAACCTAGTTGGATATCATAGTGCCCAAGGTTGTCTCATTTGGTGTCATCATGGCATAAGGAATGCATCTTCAACAATGGATGTCATTATGGCATTAGCAATGCATCTTGACCATTTGATGTCATCCTCACATGAGCAATACACCCTGATCATTGGATGTCATCATGACAAAAACAATGCAACTTGACCAATGTTCAAACCCCAAAAGGTAGTTACACTGTAAAACAATATTTTCTTCAGGCCCATAATCATTCTTCTCAAAGGGCGTCATGAGCCCTGAAACATAGACATGCAAACATCTTTCATTGCTAAGTGCTTTCTGTAAGTTGTTTGATTGTAGATGCCAAATCCATCCCTTAGGTGAAGGCTGACTTTTTCACCTTCCATGCATCACAGTGTTATCAATATAATACTGCACCACCACCAGCAACTATTCATGACATAACTAAACCCCTACTTGTAGTTAGTCTAATGCCATGGTAGCCCTCAGCTTGAAGTTTTAAAAACCATTGAGTTTGAAAATTGTTCTTTGCAAATAGCTTGACTGCAGTTATTAGAGAGTTGTGCTTACCAACATTTCACGACTCTAAAACGATTCTATTTGCAATTTAAACTCAACCAAATACAATAAATAACATACCCATTAGATATGAAGGCTTTATAAATCTATAATGACAGAAATTTCACAGAGATTACCCATTAGCTTAATTTTTCCAGAAAACCAGTTGCTTGGAATTATCTATTCTTCTTATAAACATTTGTCTTCTTCAACATAGAGGGAAGGAATTTACTTTCATATATAGTAGTTTAAACAAGGTACAGAACACACCATAACCACCAATGGAACTAGCAGGCCCCCCAAGAACAACTCTAACATTGTCTGATGAAAATGCAGCTCCAAGATAGCTCAAAAAGTCATGCCATGATCCACCGATCCCAACTTCATCCCTCTACAACAAAGATAAAATAACCAAAATTTAATATTTGAGAATTTGAAAAGCGATCTCAAAATGTTTTTTTTCCTTCAAAATGACCGCTCCAGTGAAGATTTGAGGGTTAGTGATATGAACTTATTATGGCATAAGAAAAATGTGTTTATATTCCAAACTGCCCACGTTTTCCATGTCAATTAGAGGCACTTAAAGGATGGAATGAGAATTAAAGGAGGATTGGCACTCAAAATTAGAAAATACATCAAACAACCTCGTATAAAGGTACTGTATTCTTATGTTTTTCCTACAAAAATACCATACATGCATATAAATAATATAAGAAATATAACAAACTATAGCTATGCTAGGTAGTGCATACCCTTGTCTTCAGTAATGTAATGAATATAAATTCAGTAATGTAATGAATAGTAACCAAGTGTAATGGGGATATAGTTCATTTTCAATTCTCGAGGAATATAACTGAGACTAAACATGTCATCACACTTGATTAAAGAATATGCCAATAATCCAAACACTATGCATATTTAGATGTCAAATGGACAAATATGGCCTAAGTTAATAAATGATCTCTTCATATGACAACAGTAACTTGATCTTCATATGACAACAGTAACTTGACTTTACTCCTAGACTATACTGGAGCTGAATGTATAATCACATATCGCCAAAGAGTTGTGAATAATCCTAACTTTAAAACCAACTTAGAATGTAAGTCAAGAATCATCAATGTTATTCAAATATGTTGGATTAAAAGATAAGAGAAAGTATGTTTAATTCCCTCAGTGATTAGTTCTACACTAAAATACTACATAGTTTAGTTTCTAAATTCATATGTCATGTATGTCTTTGGGTTGTGGTCTATTGGTTAAATGATAATCAAAGCACTTTCAATGCTTAAACCTAGATTTAAAACCGCCACAAACATGTTGTTGCATTAATGTGGCCAATTAATATGGTTCTTGATTTGATCCTAAGAATTAAGATCCTATAGGCCAAGTAGGTGTCAAAGGATGTTAAAAGATATATTGTTAATAATCATTATTATTACTAACATAGAACCATCTAACCATGGGTCTGATATGCACCTCAAGGTTGTCAAGCTCAAGTTGGCATATTTTGAATTTGAATATTTGATACCTTAGACATTTTGCAAACTTGTGAAGTCAAGGTTTGCATCATTGTGCTTCACACCCTTGAGGTGCACATTAAATGGAAGTTTAAAAGAGTTTGTGTTGGTGTCCATATTCAATGCACCCAATGCACCGTTTAGATTCAATGACCATTACAGACATGAAACACACAAAAAAGTTGATAGACGACCCCCATTCCCACCCAAACTATAAAATGCACCTCACTTATCTCAGTGCAGTTATATACCACAAGTATCATATATTTGTTGGAGACATTTACCACCATACACACTCTTTTTGGTCAAATTGGCTAGTTAAACCACTATCCTAAGTATAATTGACATTAATTGATATCAGTGGAGCATTAATTGACATCATCCAGTCACACCCACGCCTACCTACAGTCAAGGAGGCTAACTTAGCCTTCTCCTACAGTCAAGGAGGCTAACTGGAGCACTCCGAGGGAGATCTGAGTGACATTAATGCACCTAATTGCTAACTGGTGGTTACAATCAATTCAACCAGTCAGTTAAGGCGCCTCCTCTCATTAAATATATTATTTAATGATTATTTATTATTATTTAATGATCTGGAGTCAACAGCGGCGCCTCCACCAACTTCTAATGATCAGTTCAGCTTCAGTTAACCTCATCGGGGTTCATTGAAGAACTAGCACTTGATGGTTGGCTTGCTATGACATGTGTTTGATCTCTTTCAGTTGAGATTCAGTCATTTATTGCACTCCGACTTCAATTAGGGTTTGGTGAGTCAATTAGGGTTTTGGACAAGTGGTTAACTGAGTGTGAACCAATGGCTTACAGTCAGTTAAGCTAGACTCACTCATTGAATTCGAATGACCTCCTTAGGTATTCGAATTCCTCATTGATTCAAGCTATTGCTTGACATTGTTATTGTAACTATTCATTGATTATTGAATATAGAGAGAGGAAACCATTCTGGTTCCGATTAACACCATTTCTGAGTTATTTGTTGATTATTTCTTGATGAGATTGATTATTTGTTCCTAGATCAATGTGCAAGATTAATAATATTTTATAGATGTTACTTTGTAAAATGCAGGCATAGTTTTACTGTCGATCTATATCATGTCTCTTAGTAGATCAATGAATATCCCAGTGGAGAGTATGGCCCCAATCCTTAATTCTTCCCACTGGGAATAAACAAATAGTTCCCAAATCTCAATTTTTCTCATTATGAATACACAAAATAATTCGCAGTTGCATCTCCTTCCCACTACATAAACATAACAAATAGTTTTACGTTCTCAATGAACAGAAAAACATTACAATTTAATGCTGACCCAGGATTTGGGGTCACAGCTCACTACACTATCTACAAAAGTCTAATGTCATATGTTACCCCTCATATAGCATGAGGTAATTTAATCCAATTGAAGACCCTGATAGACAATTTTTGCTCATTGTGTTATGGCTTCAAGCCATATCCTGACATCTTGTTATCAATGCACAGATATCAATGACTATCAGATGGCATATTCCTTTATGCTAGACAGGAAGATGCAGGATTATGGGGTGGAGCTTTACAGTGATTGAAGGGCATTATGGTTTGTGCTCACACACTTCTCAACACTTCCCTTATAACTCTATTGACCACCTTTGGGTGGCTGCTAAGGTGTCTTAAGGAGAGTTGTTCTTATGCACACTTGTTTGCCTATTATTGTTGCCCCCTAGAGCAACATCACCATGATGGAGTTGTTTCTGATGGTTTATTATCAGTGTACCATGGTTAGATGATGTGCATTGTCTTCTTAGTCAGCATCATCATCACTTTCTTAGAGGCTTGCATCTAGCACATGTGGTGTTTGGGAGGTATTTGAGGGTCCTACATAGCATTGCTCACACATTTGATTGACCCTTAGCACATTTAGGAGAGAGATACCCATGAACTATGGGTTTCCCTAAGTTTTATTGGATTATTGCTCCTAGATGTGGTGAAATAGTTGCTTGGTATGTTTGCATGGGTTCTTTATTATTAATTCATTATTTTGATTGGTGGACCTTGAACTCATTTTTGCCTAATGGTGTGAATGCCCATGAGGATATTGACAATGTGGCATCATTTGAGTGGTTGATTACTTGGTGGAGTAGAGTTCTCCTCTTATAAGGAATCTTTTCACACATGTGGAGGCATGTGGATCTTGCTTGCGTATTGTTCTAGGTCACTCTAGATTGGCACCTATGGTTTTGGAGAGTGGTTCATTGTATTTACACATGGTTTCTCTTGTTTTGGGGAGGCTTCCTTATTATTATATTGGAGGCGTCCTAGTCTCGTTGCACAATCTCCTAAGGTGAATTCTTGGAGGAGATGTGTGGGTACATGTGCATCTATTTACCTTGGCACATTCTCCTAGGGAACACTTCTCTTAGAGGATTATTTTATTGATGGAATCCCTAGATCCAATGGAGAGCATAACTACCAAAGTACACATCTCAAGGGCCTCCATTTTAGAGATGATTATATTGTTTATTGATGAGAAGCTATAACTACTTTCGCACATTCTTCAAGGGCACAACCTCCATGGAATATTTTATTTTATTTTGCCTGATCAACATGGTCCCATTGCACCTCCTTGCACATTTCTCTAGGGCACACCTCTTGGGATATTTGGTTTGGCACATTTATTGAGGAAATCCAACAATTAATGGCACACCTCCTCAAAGACTATTTCTTGCTTGGTCAATGTGATCTCATTGCACCCTTCTCAAGGGAGAACTTTCTCATGAAACATTTTATATTATATGGCCAAGTCAAAACGGCCCAAAGACTCCTTGCACATTTATCTAGGGCATACCTCTCTCTTGGTTATTTTATTATTTGTTGGGTTCTAGCATTTTGACTTGTCCGCTCTCCTAGTGGAGTGCTTCCTTATGTGGACCTATTGCACATGTTTATATAGATTACGATTTACGGTTGTTTGTTGAGCATTAGAGATAGCAGCCTAACCTTTTATTCTATCTTTGGTATCTTTGGCATTAATATGTGTACCTAACCACCTTGTGCACACATATTGAGGTTGTTCCACTCCTTCATAATGAATATAACAGCTACATGGATGTCGGGCACTTGTTCCTGGGACACTATCGTAAGGAGCAAGCTATTGATTCCTTCAAGGGAGAGCGCATGCATTTATTCAAACTATTTTGAGGTATTATTGATGTACCTAGGGCCCAAACCTCATTTCTAGTAGAGCGCTCCTACTTGGGCGTAATGTGGCAAGTTTCTGGAAGGTGCACCTTTGGAGGACATTATTATATCATTTGATGGAGGGTTTGACATGGTCAAACCCCAAGTTCAAGGAGGGTGTTTCGTACAAGAGAATGACAAGTCGCACCCCCACTATCTAGTCCATTTTACTTGGTTATATTATTGTTAGGGATTTTGACTTGTCATTTTTTAGTTGAAACATGAAGGATATCATTTATTTACTCCTCCCTAGGATCGATCTAGGATCTAATTTGGGATATTATTATTTTATTGGAGAAAGTTTTGAGCTCTTAATTTATATAAGATGAGCTCCTATTTTGATGATTGTTAATGATTTGAAGAGTCATTACGCTATTTAGGCTTGCCTTTTATTGAAAATCTTTTTGGAGCTCTGTATTTGTGGAGTTTTTTATATGTGGCTATCCATCCTTTCCATGTCCCTCGAATAAGAGCTTTGGATGAGGTGAACTCCCTAAAAGGTTCTTGTTGTTTTTGCTTTTTAGTTGATGCTTCTATGTTATGTTGTTTCGGTGAAAGTTTGCATGTTGAATTTCAGCTAGCAGTAAGACCACATCTTATTGATTTGCATGTGCATATGAGGTTGTCGTTGGAAGGGGCCTACTCATATTTTCAGCCATATATATCTGCCACCACTATTGGTTTTTGTGTACGCTTCTAACAGCACTAATCACTACGTCTACCACCCACTTATAGCCCACCTTGTTGCTCTATGACTCCATTGTCCTCTTGGAGGCACTAGTCTTGTCCCATCAACCACCATAAAATCAATCTTATAAACCCAATTTAAAAACTATTTTACTAAAACTACTCTTTGTTGGAATTTGTGCAACTTCAAAGGTTATTCTTATTGTACCTGTATTGTATTTCCTTGTACCTCCTATGGGAGATTATATTGATGTAATTACTCATGTAAACCCTAGAAAGAATCAATGTAAACCGTGGGGAAAGAATACACAAGAAAAGAATAAAAATAAAATTATATTTGTGTTTCCCCAAGGTAGGTCGACCCCAATAAGTCAGTCAAGTCGGCCCCAATAAAAAGTCACTTCGAAAATCAGTATAAATAGGAGGCACCCCTCCTCATTTGTCATTCACTCACAACAAGTTCGCTCTAGCAAAAAAGGTGCGCTACTGCAGGCAGAATGAGTGTTTTCTAGGGTTGTATCTTAGAGAGATCTTTTCTCTCTCTTTCTTATTCTCTCTACTCTTAGATGCTATCATCTATATACGACTATGTTGCACAAGTTTCTGGAACGCGAGAATGTAGGGAACGTGGGTACGAGTATCGGATACGTCTAGAGGTTTCCCCCAAATTTGTAGGAAACGACAAGTTGGGAACGTCAATAACATATATTAAAAAAATATGAGAAGAGAAGAAACATAGAGAAAAAAATAAACATTAACACAAATCGGATGACTTTACTTATCCCTTGTATTACGATTGTAACTAGAACCTCTTAGCAGATGGAAATGGCAATAAAATCAGGATTACCATCAACGTCATTGATTATATAAGGTAGACTCTTTCATTGATTATAGTCCCTATATTTGTGGCTATATGTATGGAGTAAGTTTTTAGTTTTGTGTCAACTATGATTAAAATGTATTAGAATATTATAGGTTTACAAAACATTCTATGCCAAGGTATTTGCAAAGGTATATTAATATAATTATTCAAATTTAAATTATTATAAAATAAAAATCAGGATATTTTTATTTAAATTTAATATATGAATTTAGTTTTAAAGTAAGAGTTAAAACCATTTACAATTAGTTAAAAGTTTACTTTTTATTCATAAAGTAAATAATAAAATAAATAAATTTATAAATTATTTTCTTTTATTTAATAATATATAAAAAGTCAAAATAGATTTACATTTATTATTGATTAGCGATAATTGCAATTCAGCGTAGGGATGAGTGAATACTCTAGCACGAACGTTAAATAGAGATCAGTGCACCAACTCGACAAGGTAGCACAAAAAAGACTTATTGCAACTTAGTTTTCTAGAGAATTTTTTTTGGGTCAACCATATATATGTATGGTCGCAAGGAAATTGGAATGTTGTTAACAACCAACATGGCGATCATGAATGCGCGAAAGTTCCCAACGAAGGAAACACGCAAAAAGAAGTTCCCAATTTTAGAGAGTAAAAGTTCCCAACCATCCGGAACGGTTCCCATTGAATTGGGAAAGTTCCCTAGAACGTCGGAACTTCAAGAACGAGTTTCCTAAAAGTCGGGAGCGATTCCCGTGCTACATAGCTATATGAAGGTCTGTTGGGTTTTTCTCGATTAGGTTTCCCACGATAAATTCTTGTGTTCTTTGTTTTTGTGCTTTGTCTTTCCTCTAGAGATCCTATTGTTTATTTGCAATTAAGTTATACTGCTATAATCATATGAAAACTAACATGGTATCAAAGCAGTTCTAGAAGAGGCCATTGTCGAAAGCTAGGGTTTGACCTTCCAAGGCCTTCCCTCATCTCTTCAGCAGAAAAAGAGTTGTGGAAACTTCGCTCTAGGGGAGGCGCATCTTTTGGAGAAAGAAAAAACAAATTTCGAGAAGTTTCATTTTTGACCTAATTTCGTTGCTGCATAACTTAGGGTTTCAAGTTTTGTGTTGATCAGGCCACTGTTTTGGCTCGACCTCACCTTCCCTCAACTCACCTTGATAGGGCGCATCTATCTTTGAGGTTAGTTTCTTTAAATTCAAAAGTTCATTTTTGACCTAACTCCTACTAGGATTTCTAGTTCAGATCTGCAAACAAGATGATTGGAATGAAGGTTGAAGATCGTCTTGATGGGGCTACAAACTTCATGTCCTGGAAACCTGGAGTTCTTCTCATCCTGAAAGAAAATGATCTCTTGAAGTTTGTCAATGAAAATGTTCCAAAACCAAACGCTGAAGAAGACAAGTCCCAGTGAAGGAAGAGTGATGCTAAAGCAAGAAGGATTACGGTGGACTCAATCAAGGATAACTTGGTTCCACAAGTCTCATAAAAGAAGACTGCTAGAAAGATGTTCAAGACTTTGAAGAAGTTATTTGAACACAATAGTATCAATGTGACTCTCACATTGAGGAACCAACTATCAAATATGAAGATGATCAAGTCCGAATCAATCGCCTCATACTTCATGAGCATCACCGAACTTTAGGATAAGCTAAGAATCAATGGAGATCATATTGAAGATAAGGAACTTGTCATGACCACCCTAAATGGTCTTCCACCATCTTGGGAGTCTTTCATCCAAACCATAAGTGGTCAAACCAAGCTACCCAAATTCTACAAGTTATGGGAAGATTGCACTCAAGAAGAGACAAGGATTGCAGCAAGGCAAAGACTCCGTGGCCCTCAAGTTGAAGTGAATCAAGCCTTCATTACTCATGCCAAGAAAGGCAAAGGAAAAGGAAGGAAGTTTCACAAACATAAGCACCAAGCTAGGAGACCAAGTTCTTCTCCAAATCGGAGGGAGAAGAAGAAGGATTTATCACACATACAATGCCATAAGTGCAAGAAATAGAAATATGGTCACTATGCAAACAAGAGGAAGCATGAAGCCTCAACCGCTAATGTTGATGAAGACACTCCTCACAAGAAGTCAAGGAATGATGATCGTTCGGAGTTCTTCTAGTACTCTCCATATTGAAGAGATGATATGAAGATCCAAATTGTGATGATCTTCCAGCAAGCATATGAAGATCAACGGACTCTGGCTGTGGAAGCCCATTAACAAAACAAGAAAAGATAAGTATTTGATTTTACATGCTCTGGTAGATTAGATCTGGTTGCTTTGAATATGTTTTACGCAGATCTACATTCCTAGATTCATGAAGTTGTTGAGCATGTCATATAGTTCCTTTATTGATGAACAGTAGGCTTATGTAGTATTTGCTATGTACATGATTATTTAAATAGCCTGTCATGCTACACAGCATTCCATGAACCCATCTAGGATGACCCCTCCTTTATAACATACTTAGAGTAGTACACACTCTTGATGGTATGCTATAATGGAGACTGTAAGCATCCAAATAATGGCCATATGTGTATTGTGTCGAAGCATTGACTAAAAGAAGCCTACATTCTTGGATAAATTATTGTGGATACATTGATTATGCAATGGTGCTAACCATCTGGCAGGATTTAACTTGTAGGGAATGTTATGATCTACAAGTGATCCCATTGATATACAGATGGATCGGAAGCGGAAAGCCTCTAGAAGCATGGCTCTCAAACCCAGAATGATCTCATGTAGAGATTCAGTGATTAGAAGTGGAAGGCTTCTACAAATGTCGGTCTCTCTACTACTTCAATGATTATGGAAAGCAATTTCTTTCTAGTCAGAGTCATAGCAAATGAATTCTGGAGGACAAAATTTACTCAGTCAATCTTTGAGAGACAAAGGGAGTTATCCCTCAAAGATGAGGATCCTGGTCTATTGCATATGATAGAAACCTGATGAAGTCTTCCTAAGTCAAGGAAGAACAAAGTTAAGATCCTGAGCAAATCGTGCATGATGACGATGACTACACTGATGACACTGATGTCTTGATTCAAAAAAGATAGTTGAAGGATCCTTGATGAACCTGGTCATCACCAGGATGGATACTTACTTCGTATCTTTGGTTGTCCAATCTACATTCATGTGCCCAAGGATAAAAGGACGAAGCTAAAACCTTCAAGAAGAAAGGAAACATTCATGAAATACATGTTGAATGTAGTTGTCATTAATGTCAAAGGAGTTCAGTAATGACAAAGGAGTAGCCAAGGACATGATGGCAGGGCAGACTCTATGTAATGACAAAGGAATAACCTAGGACATGATGACATGGCATGTAGGATGAAGTTGGCATAGATGAAATCAGCATGTTGTCCCCCATGCTCTAGATGCTTCACCTTCCAAGTTTGATGAAAGTAAGAATCCACCTTAGTTGACCTAGGGTTTTGAAAAATTGTCCAAGAATTAGCACAGATGTTCATAAGGACATTTTCAACTACTCACCAAATGCATTCTTTGTGTAAATTAATCGATCAAATGGCATGGGTCTATTCTTTGGTGATATGTTTATCTATCCACGGCTTTTAGTTTTCTTTCTGGTGGTCAAATGTGCAAGAAATTAACCTACCAAAATTGAGAAAAAATGTGTTTTCCTGTTAAATGAAATATGCCTTAAGTGTCAAATACAGAAGGTTAAGGGGCCATCTGGAAATGCATGCCAAAGGCTACCTATGTGTCAATAAATTCATCTCAATCTGCTCCTTGATGATTTGGCCATCTAGCTATGGTCTTGGTTTCTCATCTGGAGGTCACACGTGTGAATGTTACACCTGCCAAGTTAGTGAAAAATCATATTATCCTTAAGAAGAATGCTACCATCGTTTATTGTTGCCACGTCGAGTGTGAGCTGCTGTTGAGTCCTCAAGCAGCCATCTGCTGCTAACCCTAACCACCTATAGCAGCCCTTACTGAATCTGTTGTAACTGCCCGTGACCACCAAGCCTGCTACCCGTGACCTGCTAACTACTGCTACTGCCAAAGGTGACCATCAACAAGAGTTGGAGCATCCTGTTGTTGATGCCCGTGAACACCAACAAGGGTGGAGCAGCCTGCTGCTGTAGCCCGTGACCACCAACGAGGGTTGGAGCATTCTTCTGCTGCTACCCGTGGCCTCCACCAAGGCTATGGCAGCCTACTGCTGCTAGTCGTGACCACTTGCAAGGTTGTTGTTGTATCCTTAGACCACCACCGAGGGTGGTGTTGTTGCCCTAGACCACCACCGAGGGTAGGAGCAACCTGCTGCTGTAGCCCGTGACCACCACCGAGGGGTGGAGCAGCCTTTTGCTGCTACCCGTGGCCTCCACCAAGGCTATGGCAGCCTGCTACTGCTAACCGTGACCACCTGCAAGGCTGTTGTTGTAGCCTTAGACCACCACCGAGGGTGGTGTTGTTGCCCTATACCACCACCGAGCGTGGTGTTGTTGCCCCCGGGCCTGCTGTAGTAGGCCTTGTCACCACCGTGAACTGTATGTTGTGAAGGGAGAAACCCTAGCAGGCTAGAAGCCACCACACTAGGACAAGAGAAAGAAAATAAGACTCTGCCACGAAATTTCCTTCCACATCAGCAATGATGATAATTCCAGTCACGAATTGCCTCAGTCAAATTGAGCAGTCAAGTGATGAAGTTGTGTGTACAAATGATTTGCAACAGTACTTTATTTATATTCCATCAACCATTTGAATTGGTTCCACATAATTAGGAGTTGACATTAGGGCTTCATTTCTTTTTCATCTTTGACCCTTTGACTTTAATCTTTTGTGGTACAAAGGTCTTCTTGGTGTTTTGACTTGTGCCACTTGGTCCTTCTCTTTATGGTCTCATGGACCAAGACTAGGGTTAGATGGTCCTCCAAGTATTTTGTGGTCATAACAAGTTGTCGCAAAGGTCCTCATGGTTCATTCATGCCCACTCAAAGTACATCTTCATAAATAAAGAGAATTACTAAATGCTTTATCTTGATCTCCTCGTGCTACCAAGATCAGGTGCTAGGTCTCTCAACCAGGGGTTAGCTAGTCCCTGGAGAAGGTCTCATAGCCCATAGCCCCATACCCGGTCTAGGGCTTATGGTGATGACCTGGTAACTGACTAGGTACCTCAACCCCAGGCTGCATCAAATGACTCAATGTCAAATACTTGGTAATTGACCAAGCGCCTCCATTCTTCTGAAGAATGGCCCTCAGCCCTAGGCTAAGATCATGGTCCCGGACTAGGTTAAATTCCTAGTAACTGACCAGGTGCCTCCATTCAGAGAATAGCCCTCAGCCCTAGGCTAAGACCCCCAGTCCCAGACTGGGTCAATTTCCTGGTAACTAACCAGGTGCCTCCATTCTCCCAGAGAATGGCCCTCAGCCCCAGGCTAAGTCCCCCAGTCCCAGACTGGGTCAAATTCCTGGTAACTGACCAGGTGCCTCTATTCAAAGAATGGTCCTCAGCCCCAAGCTGAGGCCCCCAGTCCCATACTGGGTCAATTTCCTGGTAACTGACCAGGTGCCTCCATTCTCCCAGAGAATGGCTCTCGATGTTACTTAGAAAAAATCAACAAAATCATCCCACAGCTTACTCCAGCTAAGAAGCTTCTCCCTCCCCATAATGCACTTGACAGACACATCCCAATTTTTAGTGAAGCCCTTCAAGGCTATCCTCACCAACTCTGAATCTGGGACTACTTCTCCTACAACAGCTAACTCGTCGTTCACCTGATCAACACGAGTTAGATAGGAAGTCACATTTTCAACTTTCATCATTTTAACATTATGCAATTTTCCCGTAAGTGCCATTTTGCGGTTTTCAATCTTAGCTTCAAACAGCTGGTTTAAGGTGCCCCACATTTCCTTGACTATCTTCTTCTCAACCAAATGTGGGATCAAATGATCTTTAACCCCGTCTAGTATCACCCTCTAAGCCCTAGCTTCGAGCATCTCATGCTCTTCAAGTTCATCCTTGTCAGTGGGTTTGGTCACACTGGGATTAGCAAATTTCCAAATCTTTAGCAAATTTCCAAATCTTCCATTTTTTGAGGAAAACAGTTATCCCCACTTTCCATGGTAAGTAGTTGGACACCCCATCCAACCTGTCCTCAAACCTGATGCTCATCATGGCAATCACTCCTACTCACAACCAACAAGAACTTCACAATAACTAAAGGACTGTCACAAACTCTCTGCCCTACTCTGTACTTACTGCCCCATTCCAATAGGCTCTGATACCATGAAGAAATTTTGACAAAACCAATAAAGCTCATTTAACTGTTTTGTTAAACACTTAGCATCCTGTAGATTTTAAACTTTAAAAATACTTCTAGGCTTAAAGACTTAAAACACACATGCCAAGATCTTCAAATTTACAAATTTTGAACATTCAATATCATACACAGTTTTTTTTGTCAAATTGACCAGGGCAAAACCCAAACTGGGAAAACCCTTGAGAGAGAAATTTTATTAAGGCAAATCTGAAATTTTCTTAAAACTCAGAAAAAAAAATTCTCAAAAAAACAAGGACAAATTTATCTCTCCACTCTGTTGTAATTTTCTAGAAATATGTGCCAACCAGAGAAATCTACCCAGACTGCTCCACACGTGCCAAAAACCAGAAACTGAAAACTATCTTGGAATGCATGTCAGTATATAACCTCCCTGTACGGCTTGTCAGAAGAAGAAAAAACTGCAACAAAATTGAACCCTTTTTGCCTTGGGAAATGTGCCAGTAATTGTACAAGCTGGTTTAGATCTCTTGTGCAGAAAATGTCTATCAATCTGCCTTGGGATTCATGCCAATACTCAGCAACTTCCTTAAAATTTGTGCCCCTGTTCGACTGTCAAATTCTGTTGTAGCTGCATTGAAAACTATGCCTGTCTTTTCTTGGGAACTGTGCCCTATCTCGGCCTCTCTCTCAACCTTGGTATGTATTCTCTTTGTCCCACTTATTCTTTTTATACTTCACTTTCTATAACTAATCCCAACTACCAACTCATCAAGGGCTAGTATTAATTCTTTTTAATCAATGGCTCTCATTAAATGCATTTAATTAATAAAAAATAATAATTAAATACACATCTCATAATGGGATCCACAACTTAAACTTTGAAGTACAACTTTATTTATTTACATAACATCACTTTATACATAAATAAACACTAGGGACAACACTTTGTCCCCCCCATGACTAACACACCCAAAAGTAAAAACTCATGAGGAAGACCTCTAGAGTTGAGATTTTCTAACACTTTGGGGTAGAGTCCCGAGGTTCCACCAATCTGGTGATCATCATTCTTTATCAATATAGAGATCGCTATATCGTGTGACAACAGGATCTAAAATTTCACTTTTTGCATATGAAGTCCGATGAGGTTGGAACCACTCTCAAACATCCTGAAACAACTAATGGTAATGTGAAAAAATTAAGTAAAAGGATAGAAAATGAAAGATTAGACTTAGTATTACCATTTAGTATTACCAATTAGGGTTAAGGCTAGTTTAGAAAATATTTATAAAAAAAACTTAAATAGTCTTTTTGAGTCCACGAACCCACATGTGCCGAAACGGCCGGTTTAGGTCAAGACTCGATTGAGTTGATCGATTTAGTACTGAACTGGCCAAGTTGGACACCGACTTTGCTGGTTTGGTACCAAATTGGTCACCCAATCTGATTTACAGGTCGACTCAGCTCAGTCCAAGGTCAACTCGGTCAACTTGACCAAGTCCAAGTCCGAGTTGACCATTTTAAAACAAGGATCCCAACAAAACACCAATGGAAGTAAACTTGAAGCTTTCAAAAAAGGATAAACCTGAGGTGGTTAATGAATTGCTTTATCATTGACTCATAAGAGAATTGATCTATCGTACCACAACTAGACCAAACATAACTGTTGCAATTGGTATGTTAGAGAGATTTTTAAATTTGTCCCAAGAAGACACGTTGGAATGCAGCAAAAAAAGAACTTAGGTATATCAAAGGTACCTTGCAATTTGGCATTGTACTTGAGAAGACTGGTAACTTCATGTAGAAAGGTTTTTCAGATGCAGACTGGGCAGGTGATACAGATGAAAGGAAATCAACAACAAGTTATGCTTTTACTCTTGGTAGTGAAATAATTTCATGGGCAAGTAAAAAGCAACCTTTGGTAGCTCTTTCAACAATAAAAGCAGAATACAAAGCAGTTATAGGAGCAACATGTGAATCAGTGTGGCTACATAGAATCATGTGACTTGAAGCTTGCACAAATGCAGCCAACAACTTTACACTGTGACAACCAAAGTGCCATCAAAATGACAAAGAATCCAATTTATCATTTGAAAACAAAACATGTCAAAATTCAACATTACTATATCAAAGAACAAGTGCATGACAAAGAAATCGACCTTATTTATTGCAAGTCCCAAGATCAAGTGGCAAATATCTTCACCAAAGCACTTAACAAATATAAATTTGAAAAATTTCGAGAGAAGTTAGTTGTGGAAAATGACATAAACATTAAAAGGTGGTGTTAGATATTATAAGGTTTATGCACGTAAAAAGTAATAATGTCAAAAAGTGAAATAAGTCATATGTAGCAAATGACACTTGTGTATAAATGAAGTTAGGTAAATCAGGTGTGCGGTTTCCCACTAGAAAAGCATGTGGTGCCTACTATTGATATTAGAAGCAAGAACAATAATGAGCAGCCAATAATGGTGAGAATCTATGTATAAATGCTTGAGTGGGATTTACGGTTAAGAAGTGTGTATCTTCTTAAAATGTCACATGTTCCAATCTGGAAGGTGTAGAGTATGTACACATCAGTATACTTATGTACACATCTGTACACTTAAGTAGTCAAATCACTGTGCAAAAGGTCCCTTGTCCCAGAAACAAGGGGATTTCATACAACAATCCATTGTCTGACTAAGTCGTGGCTAAGTCTTGTCGTGACGTTAAATTAAATGATTATTTTTATTTATTATTGTTATTAATATTATTATTATTATTATTTCTAAATATATATAAATACATATATATCAGTGAGTATATATATATATATATATAAAAGTGACTGTTCACCATACCCATCCTTGATTAATAATAGTTAATTGAACACATTACAGAGACCAGTAAAACAGTAAACATTAAGGATTGTAAACATTAAGGATTCAGAAATACAGAAAGCTTAAAATGTTTCAGATTTGGTAGATGAACTTACAGATTGAAGACCTAACAATGTAAAAGGGTTGTATACTATCAATCCCTGTAAATATGATATGAACTCATCGTGTCAAAATTACTCACGAGTTCCTCCAGTTGGTCCAGGGTTTTGACAGCTTGCCATGTGTTGGCATGGAAGTCGGCAATTTGAAGCTGTAACTTGCCGTCATTTAGTGCGTGAATGAAGAATATCATGGGCAACAAAGCATGAGGCGCCGCTGTCTCCAATTCTGCCTTGGCCTGTCCAAATACGGGCTGGAAACCCTCTAAATTTGCCGACATTCTGATATGAAATAACAAACAGTAGGATTTCACTCTAATTTAAACCCTGTCCTCAATCAATTTGACAAAATTCTGCCATGTGCTGAATTTGACTTTGAAGAACAGGGGACGCGCAAACCCAACGAGCTCAGTTGGCTAGCGCTGCCTCCCTTACCGCCACCTTGGTGTTTGAACTTCTTATTTAGTCCGTGGAATTACAGCTGCGTTATATGGCATTTATATTTTTTGATGGATTGGAACAAATAGTCGACATCGATTTTCGATTTTCATATTAGATGTATGTAAAGGATGAGAGGGAGTAATTCATAGAAAAAATATTTTATTAGCAATTGCCCAAAAAGGTAAAGGTGTAATAAAAGGCCGAAGAAAAATTGAATATATATTGAATTGAAGAGCAATATCTCATCCTAGAATAAGTGTACAATGGACAAACTAATTCAAAAAAAACACTTCTATGTTGAAAAACAATATTTCTTGATGTTTGAATATAGATGATTATCATACTTTCTTGATGAGACAACAAGATGTAATTAAACTGATTTCATTTGAT
Organism: Pseudotsuga menziesii; assembly: GCA_001517045.1. Classification (NCBI taxonomy): domain Eukaryota; kingdom Viridiplantae; phylum Streptophyta; class Pinopsida; order Pinales; family Pinaceae; genus Pseudotsuga; species Pseudotsuga menziesii. Next base: position 552,056 of record LPNX011058964.1, on the reverse strand, counting down.
TTACCTCATGCTTGTGAGAAGTGGGGAAAGTAAAGGTCGACTTTGAATGAATCCTTGTATTCTATTGAGGGATTACCATGACACATTGATTAAAGCCTCTCTGGAATGGTTGTCCGTTGCTTTCCATGTTATGATATGAACCTCCGGTTGCTAATTTTAGCTTAAGCTTCTTCAGCTACCACAACATTGTAGAGTTGAATGATCTAGGAGATACAATCTTAAAGGCACAAATATTGTACTTGGTAGATTTTATAAATACCAGGGGATGGATTCTTTTACGAGTTCAATTCATCCTCTACCTTCTTAATGCAGTCATGACTCGCTTTCAGTTTTGTTGTATAGACATCCCTTAACTCTCCTTCAACACCATCCAAACTACATTAATGAAGTACCATCCCTACTGTAAGGTTCCTTTTCTTGTAAGGTTCTTTCGAGGATATAATGTAGTTACATCTTTTCTTCTAATTTCCATAAATAAATCTACTTGTATACCAATATGGTTTTGCCTTAAATTATTTGTCTTTTTTTGTGATCAGAAAATAATGATTTTAGTTACAATCTCATCTTTGACTTCATCAGAAGTTGTGTGATTCTACAACGTGCATTCTACAACTTGCTCCATGAGATTCTATAACAACAATTACTAACTATGTTTATTCCTCAATGCAGTCTTATAACCTCAAACAATTTCTAGGAAATTTTATTCTTGGAAATCTTAAATTAAGTTGTTACATTCTCATCTGTTAATTTATAAAATCCCTCTAATGATCTTAAAACAAAAATACATTATCTTGGAGATATTTGACAATGGATTTATTGCTGCTATGAATTGCTATATGTTTAGATTCAATTTCAAAGTTTAATTGTGCAAATTGTTCATAATTGTTGTTGCCAATAGAGTTTTCTCTAGCAATTACAACGGGAACAACTCATTAACATGGCAAACAGATACACACATCCCTCTGCATGGATTCATGTGGAATAATCTTCAAAAAAAAATTTCTTTGTATCAACAATCGTAATAAATTCTTGGAGTGAAAAAACAAAGTTGGAACTCAAAGAATTGATGCACAACATGATTTGCTATCGCTTAATAGCTAATATAGGTTAAAATCGACAAGGTGTAATAAAAACTAGCAAACTCAAAGTATCAATAAATTTATTTTTCCAAAAGAAAATTAGTTTATGAACTCTAAAGAATATATGTTAGTTCATCGTACTTTTTTTGAGATGCATACGTTTATTCCAGTGCGGCAGTTTTTTTTTTAGTTTGTGGGCGCATGTTTCTCCATTCATTAACATGCCTATATTGAGCTTGTATCTACATAGATCTGTCTTTGCAATTGGGTTTATATTAATTCATTTTTTCATTATGAGAGTAATTAATTTTTTTGTAAAGTCAAATTATTTAATTCCAAGAACAGGCTATGTTAAAGCATTTCGTATTACATTTCTTCTTTTAATATTTTATTGCAATTCTAATATGTTATCTTTCTCTGTAGGTATAAAAAAAGATTGCATCTTTTGAGAAATTGCAGTGATCCATTTTATTGCGGTATTATTTGCAATGTTCCATTTATCAATATAATGTTGTTTGAATTAAATAGTTATCAAGGTCTTTTTTCATAATATTTATATAGAAATCTTATTGTTAGAAATAATTTTGCATCCCTATATAAATAATAAAAGACATTGCCTACACACTAGGAACACTACATTCTTTTAATCATTGTCCCATGCAACACAAAAGTTTTAAAAAATGTATTATTTACAAACATTTCTATACACTACCTCAATTTAATCTTTCATTTTCTGCCTTCTTTTACACTCTAACAACCTTCTACCTTATGGGCTTATTATTACACCGAGGCAATTGTTAGTATAAATAACATTTAACATTTACGGTAGCCAATATTTTCGATTGCCTGCCTTCGAAAATGCTTACCTCCTGCAAAACAGAGTGTTTGGGAACAATCTGGTTTTATCTTCCTTGAGTTCAAACCGCTTAATAGTGTGGATAATCTGGTTTTTGCACATGATGAATGCACTTTGCACAATTTTCACACAATTATCTATTATTAAAAACAAAAATGATTTGAGAAAAAAAGTTCAAACTTGTCCCAAAGGTACAAGGATTATTTAAACAAATTAAAGTATTTTATTATCTAATTACTCTCATTCATTTTTATATCCAATTTCCTGCCATCTTTAGTTTTTTTTTTAACAAAAATGGGTAATTTTATTTTGAAGAAGGACGATGGTCTTATTTGGCAATACCAATCAACCAAATTACATAATTCGAAATTACAAGAGACTGCTCAGAACCTTACAGAGAAGAGGGGATCTCCCTTGAATAACAAAAATCAACTGCAAGAAGCACCATTACGGAATTGGATGGAAATAACTGGCTTCACCATTGATGCTAAGAAATCCTTGCGGAAGAAGACAAGCTTTATTAGCCAGGACATCAGCAAGATTGTTTAAGTCTCGGAGAATGTGGAAGGATTCTACCATCTCAAATTCTTTCAAAATTATCCTAATTCTCTTAAGTATAATATTCAAGGCAGAATTATTGAAGTTGTCAACTGAATTTAAGACTTTTATTTGCATCTCCAAGTCACCAAAGATTTGAACACACTTATAACCTTTTTCCTTAGCAATATGGGTTGCCATAAGAAGGATGTATCTTTCAGCCTGATTATTTGACAAGGAACCAAGCCCCCAGCTAAAACCGAATTTGGTCAAACTGTCAGGAGATAAAACCAAGCCACTAGCTCTAGAGTCCCCGGGATTCCCTTTTGAAGCACCATAAAAGAAAATTACGGCTGAAGAGGAATTCATCCAAATTTTGTTAAGAGCGTCCTTGCTTCCATGAAACCTCCATGATGGGAGACTAACAAGCTTGGCACTTTTCAAATTAATCCCAGAAGCTTGTGAACCAGAGCTCATCCACAAAAAAAGCTGGAGGAGAAGGCATTAACTTACCAATGGATTCTGCAAACCACAGTTTAGATTTATTGACAACGATCTAGATGATTGGAATGTGATCTTTGAAGATGCAATAATTTCTGGCCAACCATAAAGCCCGCCAAGTAAATTTCAGGATCGAATGCCAGTGTGAATGCATAATAGCATAGCTCGATTTCAATGGTCGTTGGTCGTGCCATGCTGTATAGAAAGCTATCACAGAATACTAAGGAGGAAATGAGCAATTAATACCTTGAAGGACCAAAGCCCATACCTTCCTGGACAAATCACAGTCAACAAGGAGATGGTCTGCAGTCTCCACAGTGTTTTTGCATAAACAACATCGAAAAGGACCGACGAAGCCACACTTAAAGAGGGAAACTCCAGACATAATCTTATTATTTAATACAAGCCACGAAAAAAAGTTTACCTTCGGCTGGCAATGATAAAACCATACTAATTTCCAGATCACGGGAGGAAAGAATGAGTTGTCGAAAGGTTGAAGGGTGTTGAAGCCTTTAGCAGCAGTGTAGAAACCATCAAGACCCCAACCCCAATGATCTTTCTGAGAGGTGTGGATGGGAGCAAGGACAGATAGAGAAGAGAACAACAAATTTTTTTGAGGATGTAAGCCAACAGGAAGGTTTGGAAGAGACCAACCAGTCCAATTATCAGAACTATCACCAAGTGCAAATATTGGACAATCGAAAAGTCCTTTATTTGTTTCCCAATTCAAAATTGTTGTCAATGGAAGAACGGAGGAAAGAGGAGGATTACCAGAGATTTTATCTTCCCAGAGAAGGATACTTTTCCCATTTCCAGGAATTCTAAAGAGCTGCTAGGTAAAGAATTCAAAACTTTTCCTGCAAGAGCTCCAAATAGCAGTGCCTGGAGGAGTGTTAGCAGATGAAATGGATCTAAGGGAGCCACCCTTAAGGTATTTCATACAAAAAATTTTATTGACAGGATGGTGTTTGTCCTCGAATAGTTGCCAAATCAGCTTGTCGCTCAATGCTAGATTAGCCAAACCAGGATCCCGGATTTGTAGACCACCTTCTGAAAACGATCGCTTGAGGACTTCCCAGCTTACCAAATGCATCTTGTTTTGACTACCTTTACCACCCGACTAGAGGAAGTCACACAAAAATTTAGAGATATAAGCTAGGATGCTCTTTGGGGCCAGCAACAAACAAGATTGGAAAATAGGAAAAGCTGACAAAACAGCCTTAACCAGGATCAGTTTCCCAGCCTTGGTTAGCCAATGACCTCCCCAAGAAGTGATTTTAGCTTTTAACTTTGCAAGAACATCCAACCAGAGAGAGGGAGGGGAAGATCCAAGGGTTAAGGGAAGACCTAAATACTTAATCTTTTCCCACTTATCGAAGCCTGGGAATCCTAAGAAATATGCTATGCGGAGAATTGACATTTGGTCGACATTCCAACCATAAACAATGCTTTTATTATTGTTAATTGATGCTCTTGAGATTTGACAATTTTTTTTAAGAATTTCATTGAAATCCCTTGCTATCTTCATGGAGGCCCCACCTAGTAGAAGAGAGTCATCAGCAAAAAGAGCGTGATTGATAGGGTCCACTCCCCTAGCAATCCTGATGCCCGAGAAGTAATCAACTTCCTTTTCAACAATGAGTTTTCTACTGAGAGATTCAACCATCAAGATGTATAAGAAGGGTGACATCGAACAACCTTGGCGAAGACCTCGGGAAGCTTTGAAAAAGTCGGTAGGTCTACCATTAACTAATGGAGCAATCCAAGGCCCATCAGTGCATGCTTTGATCAGATTTACAAAATCATAGCAAAAACCAAAAGAGAGCAGGACATCATAGAGAAAGGGAAGCTTAACTCTATCAAAAGCGTTCTTAATATCTAACTTAATTGACATACCTTTCTCCTTTCTTTGGAAGCTTGAATGAATAGCTTCTTGAACTTGGATTACATTATCCACTAAATGTCTTCCTTTAACAAATCCCCCCTGGAGAGGAGAGATCAGTTTACCTAGCAAGAGCTTAAATCTGTCGGCTAAAAGTTTAGCTAGGATCTTATACAAGGCATTACACAGCAAAATAGGACAAAACCTATCGAAGGTAGAAGGATTGACTTCCTTGGGGATGAGGGAGAGAAATGTAGAGTTAGTGCACCCTCCCACTTTTGCTTTTTTTTGGAAGGCAGTCACCATTCAGACCAAATCTATTTTGATGATGGGCCAACACACTTTATAAAAATGAAAGGAGAAGCCATACGACCCGAGAGCCTTATCTGACTCCATGGCCCAGATGACCTCAACAATTTCCTGTTCATAAAATGGATTCATAAGAATGAAGTTATCCTCATCACTTACAAGAGCAGGGATATTATCCAAATATTCATAGGTTACTTCATCATCAGTAAGACCATCATCATCAAAAAGGAGCTGAAAGTGCTTCCTAGCAGACTGTTTTAAAAGATCTTGACCTTTTATTATAACTCCATCTCCAGAGGATATTTCCGAGATATGATTCTTGGAAAGTCGAACCCTGCATTGATGATGGAAATATGCAGTGTTCTTATCTCCTAACTTCAGCTAGAGACAGCGAGACTTTAACCTGGGATTTTCCTCTTCATGTCTAAATGATTGAGAGGCGTTGAACTGAGCCAATTTCTCCAAAGCTAAATGAGAAGTGGAAATGTCTTTATCTTCCATATCAAATTGAATTGTAGCTAATTCAGACACTCTGTCAATTCTGCTGGACGTTGGAGAGGGAAGAGGAGATTTGACCCAAAGCTTCATCGCGATTTTGGTTTTCCTCAATTTTTGTTCCCAGATAAAACTGGGAGAGCCAACAACGTACTGAGACCAAGCTTGGGTTACAACATCCATAAACCTGACTCTCTCGATCTAGAGGGGGTTGAACTTGAATGGGATTGGCCCGAGTTCCTCTTCCTTTTCAATATGCAATGAAATTGGATGGTGGTCTGATGTTAGCTTGGGTAAAATTTTCGTTGAGATAATGGTTTTCCCATCAATCAATGAATAGTGGACAAGGAAATGATCGAGCCTGGCTAAAATGCATGCAGTGCCCACTCTATTATTGGACCACGTATAACGCCCCTGCTCAGGTTTTAAATTGATCAAATTCCAGTCTTGAATCAATTCTTCCACCATATCTTGCATAAAATCCTTACCTCAAAGGCCTCCTTTTTTTTCATTCGGTGCTAATGAAATATTTAAATCACCTGCTAATATTATATTAACTGGAGAAAAGGACTCAAGGAATTTTGATAACGTCCTCCAGCAATCTTGTTTTTCAATATAATTAACTGGCATGTAAAGATTAAAGAGAGCGATAGAGGTCTTACTGGTAGTGTGGAAGAGCTCTGTAAATATCTAGTGCCGAGTGGCATAAAAAATTGATAATTGAAAATTCTTTTCACACCATAGAGTGGTTGATCCTCCACGGGTGCCTCTAGCATTGACCACTTTGCCAGAGGTAAATTTCCAATTGTTTTTGCTTAAAAGAAGGAGAGATTCCTCCTCATTCTTGGTCTCTTGGACCAAGAGGATTTCAGTAGGGACCATTTTCAGTAGATATTTGATTGCTTGTGCTTTGAATGGGTTCCCCAATCCTCTATAGTTCCAAGAGACGATCTGCATTACTTACCCAAGTTAGAAGGAGTTATTATTCCCTTTGGAGGCTTAGTTCTCTTCTTCCTCCCATAAGACATTTTGATGTTGGACTAGCTTCCTTGAGTCTTAAGCCTCTCAGCCTCTTCTTCCTGAATTTCCTTCTTAGACTTTATGCCAGCCTTTTTGGAGAGCTGATCAATGGAGTCTTCATCTGAAGAACCAAAGTTATCAGTCGGTTTTTTACGAGCAATGTTTGCATAAGAAGGAGGAGAGCTAGCCCCAATAGGAGCAAGGGAAGATTATCTTGCCCCTAGAGGAGTCGAAAAGGATGGACCAACTTGATCCGGAGTTACTATGACTTCAGTTTCCATCACAAGCCCATCAAGATACTGTAATTCACCTTCTTCTAGTATGTCTTCGGAAGAGCTAAGAACTGCAAATTGATTAGAAGGACCATTGAAGGTGTTAACAACCTGGGGAAGGTTTTTCCCAACATAAGAGTCTCATGTCATGGTTTTTTCTTTGCCCTTCTTTCTAGGCCCCTAAGAATTTCTTGCTTTATGGACTTGGGTCCAATGGGCATCTTTCACATGTTCAATTTCATCTTCTGATTTTTTCTTATAGTTGCGCGCAAAATGGCCATAACCATGGCAAAATCTACATTTAAATGGAATTTGCTCATAATCCAACTCCTGGATATGAGACCAATCAGCAACTGTTAAATTGATTGCCTCAAGTAGTCCAATCTCCATATCGACCTCTACACAAATCCTTGCGCAAGAAAATTGATCTTTCTGTTCAGCTCTGTCAATATATTTACCAAGCATGTTCCCGATGGCTTCAAGGGAGTCTGAGTTCTAGCAATGTAAGGGGAGGTGCGAGAGCCTAACCCAAACTGGGACAGTAGATGGGACATCTTGAGTGGGATCAAAATCAGGGGACCACTTGTTCAAGTAAAGCCCCTGAGGGCCCATAAAGTATGGACCATTGCGAAAGATAAGGTCATGATCCTCTACAGAGTTAAAAACGAAGACATAGTAACCACGAATAACAAAATGATTTCGGATGCCGTCAGAAACTAAGGGGCGCTAGTTTCTCTGCACCAAACCATCAATGGCCTTTGGAGAAGGTAGAGACCAATGAATTGTCTGATTAACCCCCGTTTAGCAAGATTTAAGGCAAACCGACAGGTCCGGACAACATGTAATTCTACAGACGGGATATCCACTTTCTTGACAAACTTCTGAGCAGGACCCCCTTTCCTCTTGCAACTAGAGGCTATCAATCTCTTGAAAGCCTCTAGGTCTGGAGGAAGAGGTAGTGGAGGATCCATTCGACCACCAGAACAACACCTCCAAGAAAAAGAAAACTTCTGCCAAGACAGAAAGGCCACAGAGACCCCACAAGAGGCCTGGGAACATCACTGCCTGAGACACCAAAAATAATTAAGACTATGAACTTGCAGAACGCAAGGGAGAGGCTACAACTCAACACCAATTACGGGTCTTGCATATTGCTAGGGAGAGGCTCCACTCAACACCAATTACAAGTTAGACAGAGATCACGATCCACCAGAGAAAGGCAGCACCTGAACTAGCCAGAAGCTCAGTCATGCATTGCAAAAGGCCAAGGGCAGCTCCGGAGCATGGGACTTCTTAGATCCAAGGATAATCGTCGAGCTCCTCTTCAGAACCTTCTGAGCCAAACCGAGAAAGAAATCCCAGGTCAAAAAACAAAGATGCTTGCAATGAAAGAGTCACCAAGCAATCCTCACATGGATTTGGAAGGAGTCCAGACTCCACAAGCAGCAGAACCAGGTCAAGAAGAATTCAAAATGTTCTTGGAGCGAGAAAAGCTAAAAAACTTTCAACCTTCATCATAAAACCGTGTCATCTTTAGTTTTCATCACGTTCCACTATTACTATTTTTATTTGCAATTAAAATTTTCCCTATTTCTAAGAGATACAATTTAAAACAGTATTAATATCATTATTTTATTAATTCCTCCTCCCCTTTATTTCAGTTTTCAAATTTATCTTAATATTTAAAGAAAAATTTCAAAATATTTTAATTACAACTTAATATTCTCTGTAAATTTAATTACAACTTAATATTATTTTTTTAATCTTGTTTTTTCATCCATTCTATTTTTTTCTACTATTTTAATTTAAATTACCCCTCTTTAATGTATTAAAATTAATTTAAAATTTTAACAAGTGAAATAGCAGCAAGGCTGCTTATACCTGCCGTTTAGAAATATTTTAATGCCATAATGGATA